>MDKI01166699.1:0-12739 GCA_005239505.1 Nicotiana paniculata | reverse complement strand
AATTCTCTGTGGGATCGACTTTGGGTGTAATACCCCAAATTATATTTGCAGCGCCCGTTTAGTTTTTTTATAAGACATAGTCGAGCGTGATCAGTTAACAACATCTTCCATACACCACAACATAAAAAAAATCCCCTTACACATTACTTATGATCACAAAGTTTGGACTCACGGCTTCTGATCACCGTCCCGTGAGTCCTTATCGAAAAAACTTCAAAATACTTATTTGAATCCATATATATGATTAGAAGAAATTTGCTTACCTTGGTTGTTGTTCCCACAAGAATTCATCACTTTAACTTTGCTAAAGGAAAAACCTTGATTCAAGAATCCAAAATGGATTGAGGGTAAGATTCATGTTCTTGAGGAAGAATTTTACTAGTGAAGAGTTTGGATGACTTACCTTGACCTTGGAGAGTGAGAGAAGGAGAGAAAATGGAGAGATTCATTCCTAAAAGGTATTCAATGAAAGTGAGAGACAAATCCCAAAGTTTTAGCTTATAAAAGACAAGGTTTGGCCGACTTAACCTTGAGTACCACATGTCCCGCACTAATTGAGCACTACGCACGTCCGTAGTAAAACACACATAACCTTTTACTCTAATGTTTTATCGAGAAACAGTTTGCGGTGTTGGAAACTATACTCAAATACATTTTATTTGATAGGTTTATTGCCCCTAAATTCAAAATACACAGGTCGCAACACGCACTAGAAGTTGAACCTTGTTCAAATGCATTCAGAATATATGTAGTATGATGGTGGAATTCCTGGTGGTAAAATGTGGAGTATAAGGATGGAATTCCTGAATAAGCAGGTGAATTCTCTAGGCTTTGTTATATACTTTACATGATTTTATGTTGCTTTTAACATGCTACTTTATGCCTATATTATTGACTAATAATTCTTTTATCAAACACGATTTACCTGAGATTAGTTGATAACTCTTGTTTTGTTGTGTTGATGGTACTACATCATGTTATATTCTTGTTGCCAGTTAAATGATATGTTGCATAGTTTCCCTAATTAATGACTATCACATGACTTGAACCTTGTTACTACTTTAACGAGTTTAGTCTTAATTCTTACCGAGTACATGTTGTCCCGTATTCATACTATACTTTTGCATATCTTTGTGCAGATCCGAGTGCTGGAGGTAGTGGACTTTGAGAGTGAGATTTTTGTCTGCTTTGAGAGGATTCAAGTAGTGTTGCATGGACACTGTAGACACTTAGAGTCCCCATTTCTTCATTTCATACTATTATATTACTTTCAGACAATATTACTTATTGAGACCCGTTATGTATTCAATTTAGAGCTCATGTCTCTATACAACTTGTTTATCGGGATTTGTATGGTGTATTGCCGTTTTGGCATATGTTATTAGTATTTCTGTTGTTTATGTTAATTCAGACTTATTAATTCAGACTTATTCGCGAAGTTTGAACTTTTACTCTTCTATTCTTTCATAAATGGTGAAGACACATTCTGTGGGAGCAGCCGAGCAGGCACCAGTGCCCCCTGTTTGAGCTGCGAGAGGCTAAGGCCGAGATGGGGCACATGTCACAGGTTGAACCCTCAGGTCTAAGGAGATTGTGTCAGTGAAGGTGCAGTAGAAAGGTCAACCAGCCAAGGAGGCAACTTGGGAAACTAAGCATGATATTCAGAGCATATATCCTCATCTTTTTGGCATTTCATGTATGACTCTAAACTCGTTCAAGGACGAACTAATATTTAAGAGGGGGAGAATATAACAATCTCATCGGTCATTTTGCATATTTAATCCCCGTTTCCCTATTTGATAACTCTTGTATGCTTAATTATTGTTTTATGACTTGCGGGGAAGGATGGTTTGGTTCAGGGAATGTTTTGGTGTGAATTAAAATACTTAATTCCATTGTTGGAAACTTAATTTGTAAGAGTTGACCAAAGTTTGAATTTTATGTTAACGACATCATATTCATATTTTGAGGATTCCAATAGGTTTGTATGGTAATTTTGGACTTAGGCGTATGTTCGGATTTATATTTGGAGGTTATTAGAATGATTTGGCCCTGCTTCCCAAGAGTTAACAATTTGATGGTTTAGAAATTTTACAAGTTTGACCATGAGTTGACTTTGAGGTTATCGGGGTCGAATTATTGTTTGAGACTTGGAATAGGTCTGTTTTATCATTTGGAACTTGTGTGAAAAATTCGTCTCATTCTGAGATGGTTTGGTATGAACCAGACGTTTGATTGTGAATATTTGAAGTTCTTGAACTTGAGGGCTCGCATGATGTGTTTTGGCATTTAATTCTTGGTGATGGATGTTATTTTGATGTTTTGAGACTATGAGTGAGTTCGTATGAGTTTTATATACTTGTGTGGGTGCTTGGTGTGGGGCTCGAGGGGCTCGGGTGAGTTTCAGATCGAAAAGGTTCAGTATTTGTTGGTGCTATAGACCTTGCAATTGCGAAGGTCTACAATTTCGGTGTCTTGATTGCGTTTGTGACGGGTGCCTGAGAAGGCCAGCTTCGCAGCTGGTGTCACAGTTGTGAATGCGAGCTTCGTGGTCGCAATTGCGATGACTGAAGGTGAGAGAGCATGTTCGTTGGTGCGATCCACTTCTCGCATTTGGCTCACAATTCTGAACCCTTGGTCGTATTTGCGACTTCTGCAACTGATTATTTAGGGGAAATTTCGGGATTTAGAGACATTATCTCATATTTTGAAACCCATATTTGGAGATGGGCGATTTTTTAAGAGGATTTACACACAAGGCAAGAGGATAAGTGATTTATACATTATTTTGATACTATATATTGTTTTTTCATGAATTATTATACCTAGATTAAGGGATTTAGAAGAGAAATTGGGGGAATTTTTTGCTATGTTTTGGAAAATAAAAAGTGGAAATTTTGGAGTTTGGATTCAGTTTTGGAATCTAATCATATATTTGGACTCGTGGGGTTATGGATCGTCGATATCTATCCCTTGACTCGGGCTTTGATCGTGAAGGTCCGAGTTAAATTTTGTTGACTTTTGGGGATTTGATTAAAGATCGAAGATTTATTGTTTGGTGTTATTTCCTATGGCTTTGTTTGACATGATTGAGTCGGTTTTGGATAGATTCGAGCCCGTCGAAGGTGGTTTCTAAAGGAAAGGCAATTTTAGAGGGTTGATTTGGCCCGTTTGAGGTAAGTATCATACCTAATCTTGGGTAACGGAATAACCCTTATGATCGGACCTTAATTTTATAAGTGTATTGCATGTAAAGCGACGTATATGCGAGGTACGATATGTATGAAAAATAACTGGATTAGACTCTAGGCTTCTTCTATGCCTTAATTTGTGTGTGTTCTCTCTTTGAAACATGTGAAAACATTTGTAGGATTATGTGAGCTTATCCTTTTTATGCTAGAGATCATATTTTAGGATTTTTAGCTCCTAATTAGCCAAGCCAAGATGGATGTCTGTGAAATTTTGCTAAATTGATTTAGTTGTGGTCATATTCTTTATCTTGAGCACATATCTGCACCTTACTATTTTCATGTCATGATTCTCCTTATTGATGAATTATGATATTATGTCTCTTGATGATTGTCGCAAACCAATTCACATCATAGGTCGTGATGGCACCCAATAATGTTGTTAGGCAAGCCAACGGTGAACCTCCAACTGAATTATCCATTCTTAACTTTTAAAATCAGGAATTACATTAAGTAAATGAAATTTAATTTAGAAACCATGAAAAAACATATGTTCTTCTTTACCAAATCACAAAGTATGGATAAACATAAAGCGAAGTGATAATAACATCAGGTACAACCGTGAACATCCACTAGAAACCCCCAAAACCCAGTGTCACAAGTGCATGAGCAATCTAGTAGAATATACAAAATCACTATAGCTACTATCTGAACTAAAATAGATAGAAATAATAAACATAACAAGAAGGATACTTCGGGTGCGACAGATTGAATCATGGAGAGCAGCCCATCACTAAGTATCTGAATAGTGCGTCTATGCACCTGAATGACCGCTAAGTTTTAAATAAACACTAAGTTTTCAACAAAATCCCAAAATTCCACTAATTTCTATGTGAAAATCCATACCTAATCGATGTATTTGACTCACAATAGATAGAAATCATTTACCTTATGATTCTTGATAAAAATCCCCCTCCAAAGAGCTCCCAAATTGCCCCAGCCAAGTGAAAGTGAGGAAAATGAGCCTAAGTCCCGAATTAAAAAATGCATTTTTCCCAGGTGTTACCTTTCGCGGTCGCGGATAAAGCCTCACAATCGTGAAGCACAGTCTTGCTTCTCCCCTCAATTTTCTCTTCGCGAACGCGGCAATACCTTCACAAATGCGAAGGCTTCCAGGCTGGACACATCGCGAACGTGAGCCTCCTGTCACGAATGCGTAGGCTCCACTACAACCCCCCCCCCCACCCATAATTCCTCTTCCGCAATCGCGGAATCCCACGTGATTGCGTATATCAGCTGACTCCCCTGGCCCTCACCCCCAACTCCTCGCGTTCGTGGCCTTAGTCACACGAACACAAAGCACTGCCAAGCAAAATACCGCGATCGTGATGACCACTTTGCGAACGTAAAGTACAAAAACCTCATCATTCCTTCACAACTCTCCGCGATCACGATTCACACCAAACATCAGCAAAATTCGCCAACTTCAACCTTGCTACGGGTGGTCCAAAACTCACCCGAGCCACCCGGGACTCCGTCAGAATGTACCAACCAGTCCATAAACATACTATGGACCTACTCGAAGTCTCAAAAAATATAAAATAACATCATAACCAAGAATCGAACCTCAATCAATGTCTAAACTTCAAAACTCTTCCAACTAACTCCCAACACAATGAATCATACTTAGACAACTTGGAATAACACCAAACTTACACACAAGTCCGACATGACTAAACGAACCTACTCCTAGGATCAGATTACCAAATGGGATCCAATAGCACCAAAGTCTACTTCAAGTCAAACTTAGAAAACTCAAAACACTTCAAAATGCCAACTTCCAACTATAAGTATTGAAATGCTCCCGGTCTACCCGAAACTCAATCCAAATATACGCCCAAGTCCAAAATCACCATACCAACCTATTGGAACATTTGAATCTCGATTTCGAGTTCATTTACTCAAAGTGTTGACTCAAGTGAAACTTGGACTCCTTAGGCCTCTGTTATGGAACTAAGTATTCTTGATTCAACCTGAACCCTTCCAGAAACAACCAACTGTCCCCGCAAGTCGCAAAATAGGAAAAGCACATAGAAAAGTTTTAAATATGGGAATGTGGATCTAGAAAGAAAAATAACCGGTCGGATCGTTACAACGATATGTTGTTATTTTAAGTTGTCATCATTACGGCACATATAAACATATTGGGGCGAGTATTGTTATTATGATGATATGTTGGAATAAGAGTGGTATTCTTATTGATGATATGAATGTGGCCTTCTTGTTGATGAAATATGTAGTATAAGGGTGCCATTTATATTGATGATATGTGGAGTATAAGGGTGGCATTCATATCGATGATATATAGAGATAATGGTGGCATTTTTGTTGTTGATATGTGGGGCATTCTTGTTGATGAAACGTGAAGTATAAGGGTTCATTCCTGAATAAGCAAGTGAATTCTTTATACTTTGTTATGAACTTTACATGATTTCACGTTGTTTCTAACATGCTAATTTATGCCTATGTTATTGACTCATAATTCTTTTATCAAATATGATTTACCTGGGTTGATAACTCTTGTTTTGTTGTATTTATGGTACCACATTTTGTTACATTCTTGTTTCCACTTAATTGAGATATTTCATGGCTTGAATCTTGTCGGTACTTCACTAAGGTTAGTCTTGATACTTAGTGAGTATAAATCGTCTCGTTCTCATATCACACTTTTGCATATTTTTGTACAGATTCGAGTATAGAGGTAGAGGACTTCAAGAGTGAGCATTTTTGTCTGTTGAGAGGATTCAAGGTAGTGCTGCATGGACGCCGCAGACCCTTGAAGTCTCCCCTTTCTTCCTTTCTTAATGTTGTAGTACTTTCAGACAATATTGTACTTATTGAAACCTGTTATGTATTTAGCTTAGATCTTATGAATCTGTACTAGTTGGTTATCATCCCCTCATAGCCCTTTGAGATCGCGAGACCATTTCCTCGATCGCAATTCACACAAGACACCAGCAAAATTTGCCAACTTCAAACTTGCTCTAGGTTGTCCGAAACTCACCGGAGCCACCTGGGACCTTGTCTAAATGTACCAACCAGTCCATAAACATACTACTGACCTACTCAAAGTCTCAAAAAAATTAAAATAACATCAAAACCAAGAATCACACCTCAAAATCAAATTAATCAACGTCTAAACTTCAAACTTCTTCCAACTAACTCTGAACACGACGAATCATAGTTAGACAACTCGGAATACCACCAAAATTTACACACTAGCCCGATATGACTAAGCAAACATTCTCCCAAGCTCGGATTACCAAACAGGGTCTAATAGCACTAAAGTCTACTTCAAGTCAAACTTAGAAAACTCTAAAACCATCAAAATGCCAACTTCCAACGATAAGCACTGTAACGCTCCCGGTGTACCCGAAACTCGATCTGAACATACGCCCAAGTCCAAAAGCACCATACAAAACTATTGGAACCTTCAAATCCTGATTCAGGGGTCGTTTACTCAAAGTGTTGACTCAAGTCACACTTGTCCTCCTTAAGCATCTGCGGAGATATTTCTCTCTTACAAGATTATGCAAGAGACTTACCTTGCTTTCAAGCCCACTACTCGGCTCTCAAACCTCACTAGTTACCTCAAATCAATGTCAAGCAACCCGAAACTAATCAAAGGACATATAAACCAATAAATATATGCTCAAAATCTCATAATTTAACTATTAGAGTAATTTTCCAACCCAACTCGGAAAGTCAACAAAAGTCAACAAAAGCCAACCCCGGGCCCACATGCCCCAATTCCGAAATTTTTTGAAGATAATATTACCCATAGCATTATGAACTCAAATATAAAACATATAACCAATTCCATAATTAATTTCGTGGTCAAATCTCATTTTTACTAAATCTTAGATTTTTCAACAAAATCCTAAAATTTCACTAATTTCTATGTTAAATTCCTTATTTAATCCATCTATTTAACTCAAAATAAATAGAAACCACTTACCTTTATGATGCTTGATGAAAATCCCTCTCCAAAGAGCTCCCAAATCGCCCAAGCCAAGTGAAAAGTGAAGGAAATGAGCCTAAATCACGAATGAAAACATGCATTCTGCCCAGATGTTCCCCTTCGCGATCGCGGATAAAGCCACGCAATTGGGAAGCACAGTCTTGCTTTTGCCCTCAATTTCCCCTTCGCGAACGCGGCAAGAGCCCTCGTGAATGCGAAGTCTTACAGACTAGATACATCGCGAATGCGAGCCCCTATCGCGAACGCGAGCCCCCTGTCGAGAACGAGTAGGCTCCACTACAACCCCCCCTGGGCCCCCAGAATTCCTCTTCTGTGATCGCAGAATCTCCCACGTGATCGTGTATACTAGCTGACTCCCCTGACCCTCGCCCCCAACTCATCACGTTCGTGACCTTAGTAACGTGAACACGAAGCTTCCAGGGCAAACACTGCAATCGCGACGCCCACTCCCTAATCGTGAAGCACAAAACCTCCTCAGCCTATCACAGCTCTCCGAAATCGCGAGACCATCACCGCAATCACGGTTCACACAAGATACCAACAAAATCTACCAACTTCAACCTTGCTTTGTATGGTCCGAAACTCACCCGAGGCATCTAAGATCCCGTCCAAATATATCAACCAGTCTATAAATATATTGTATATAATCTCGAAGTCTTAGTAAATATAAAATAATAGCGAAACCAAGGATCGCACCTTAAAACCAAACTAATCAACGTCTAAACTTCAAACTTCTTCCAGCTAACTTCGAACGTGACGAATCAGACTTAGACAACTCGGAATAACACCAAACTTCACGCACAAGTTCGATATGACCAAACGAACATACTCCAGGCTCAGAATGCCAAACATGATCCAATAACACCAAAGTCTACTTCAAGTCAAATTTAGAAAACTCTAAAACCTTCAAAATCCCAACTTCCAACTATTAGTGCTGAAATACTTCCGGTCCACCCGAAACTCGATCTGAACATGCATCCAAGTCCAAAATTACCATACGAACCTATTGGAATCTTCGAATCACAATCTGGAGGTCGTTTACTCAAAGTGTTGACTCAAGTCAAACTTGGCCACCTTAGGACACTATTATGGAACTAAGTATTCCGGATTCAACCCGAGCCTTTCATAACCAAACCAACTGTCCTCGAAAGTTATAAAATAGGAAAAGCACATAGATAAGTCTTAAATATGGGAATGGGGATCTAAAAAGAAAAATAACTGGTCGGATCGTTATAACAATATGTTGTTATTTTGAGTTGTGAAGATTATGACACATATAAACATATTGGGGCGGCTCTTGTTATTTTGATGATATATGGGAATAAGAGTGGAATTTTTTTTGATAATATGTGAAGTATATATGTGGCATTCTTGTTGATGAAATATGGAGTATAAGGGTGGCATTCTTGTTGTTGATATGTGGGGAATTATTTTGATCAAATGTGAAATATAAGGGTGCATTCCTGAATACGCAAGTGAATTCTTGATGCTTTGTTATGCACTTTTCATGATTTCACGTTGTTTTTAACATGCTAATCTATGCATATGTTATTGATTGATAATTCTTTTGTCAAATATGATTTATCTGAGATGAGTTGATAACTCTTGTTTGTTGTATTTATGGTAATCATATTTTGTTATTTTCTCGTTGCCAGTTAATTGAGATATTGCGCATGTTTCTAATTGGTGTATATCACATGGCTTAAACCTTGTCACTACTTCACTGAGGTTTGTCTTGATACTTAGTGAGTATATATTCTCCTGTTCTCATATTATACTTTTGCATATTTTTGTACAGATCCGAGTGTTGGAGCTGGAGGACTTCGAGAGTGAGCTTTTTTGTCTATTCGAGAGGATTCAAGGTAGTGCTGCATGGACGCCCCAGACCCTTGGAGTCTCCCCTTGCTTCGTTTCTTACTGTTGTAGCACTTTCAGACAACATTGTACTTATTGAGACCCGTTATGTATTTAGGTTAGAGCTTATTACTCTGTATTATTTGGTTCTAGGGAGATCTTGTATTGACGTTTTGGAATATGTTATCACTATTTCCGTTGTTTACGTTAATTCAGACTTATTATATCATGTTTTGGTAATTTTAAAAAAATTTAAATTGTATACCCTGAAGGTATCACAATATATAACTACTATTATGTAACTTTTTAAGAGAAAAACTTTTAAATGTATAAAGAAGGTTAAATATTTTACTCCGACAGGATAATCATGTAAAATTCCCTTTTATATTTATACTAATGATATATTTGAAACAATTTAAAGATTTACTTAGGGTGAGTTTGGTGTAACAAAAAATATTTTCTCCAAGAAAAAGTTTTCTTGAAAAACAAGTAGTAATGTAACGACCAGCCGGTCGTTCCGTGAGATTTACCATGTTTCCCCCATTTCTACATTTGTCATATATTGCTAGCCTGTTTTTGTTGTGTTGGGTCAGTTGGTTTGGGTCCGGAATGGTCAAGGTGAGAATTGAGGCATTTAGTCTCCTAAAGTAGCCTAAACGTTGAGAAAATCAACTGAGAGTTGACTTATTGGTGAACGACCTTGAAATGCGGGTTTTATGGCTCGGATAGCTTCGTTAGGTGATTTGGGACCTAGGAGTGTGTTCGGAATGAAGTTTTGATGTTCGGCGTAGAGTTAGGCTTGAATTGACGAAAGTTAATTTTTGGCGATTTTTGATCGGTAGTGGAAAATAGGCTATCGGGGTCGGAATGGGATTCCGAAAGTTGGAACAGGTCCATAATATCATTTTGGGTATGTGTGCAAAATTTCAGGTCAATCGGAGGTGTTTTGGTTGGTTTCGGCGTAGTTGGCGAAATTTGGAAGTTTCAAAGTTCATAGGCTTGAATTTGATGTAATTTTGGTATTTTCATGTTGTTTTTGGTGTTTCGAAGGCTCGACTAAGTTGGAATAATGTTATAGGGTGTGCTGGTATGTTCGGTTGGGTCCCCGAGGGGCTCGGGATTTATTTCAGATGGTTGGCGGAGTCTTGAACTTGGAAAATTGCAGCAAATGGCTGCTGGTGTAAGTTTCTGGTGTTGGCCGCACCTGCGGAAGGGTAGCCGCAGGTGCGACATTGCAGGTGCGAAAGGCCATGCACAAGTGCGAAGGGAGGCTAGGCAGGAGGAGTCCACAGGTGCGAAGAGTTGGCCGCACCTGCGAAGCCGCATGTGCGAAAATTGGTCCGTTAGTGGGATTCCGCAGCTGTGCACCTGGGACCGCAGGTGCGAAATTGCTGGGCAGAACAGTATAAAAAGAGGCCTCAGTGAAATTTTATTCATTTCACCATTGTTGCATGCAGTTGGAGCTCATTTGAAGGCAATTTGAAGAGAGAATTCGTGGGTCTTCAGTGGAGGTAAGTTCCCGGTTATTAAAGTTATTTCTATGCTATTTTGTTCGGATTAGACTTGTAAATTGAAGGATTTAAGTAGGAAAGGTTGGGAAGAATGGGTGGAGGATTGGAAAATTCTTTTGGCAATTTGGGTAGGCAATCGTGGTCCGATTGTGGTGTTTTTGGTATGTGTAGAATCGTGGGAGGACGAGGTTTCTAGTGAGGTAAAATTTATCGAATTCCGAGGCGTGAGCCCGGGGCCGAATTTCGAGATTTTTGTATAATTTGATAGTTTTCGATTGGGTCGTGTTCCTTTAGTATATATTAATGGTGTTAAAATGATTTTGGCTAGATTCGGAGCAATCAGGAGCCAATTTGAGGGGCAAGAGCATAACGGACTAGTGTTGTGGCTCGGTAGAGGTAAGTAATGTTTATAAATCTTGTCCTGAGGATATGAAACCCCGGACTTCATATTTCTCACTGATTTTAGAATGTCGCACATGTCAGATGACGAGTATGTGGCGCGCACTGATTTTTGGATTGGGCTTGGTCCTTTCCGCGGCAACTATTGAGTTGCCTATTTTACTCGAAACCTTATGTTAAATTATGTTCTAAAGATTGTTGCAATATTGGGCTATAAGCCGTGTTTGGGGCCTCGTGTCGATCTGTTTAGACCCCTTGGGGGTTTTTACTGCTGTTTTCCTCACTATTTATTGATGATTTCACTCAGTCACATTGTGCTTACTGTTTTCGAAACTCAGCCTGATTTACACTACTTTGAGATTTAAAAATGATGTTTTGGGTCGAGTACCCTGTTTTCCTGATTCGCCCTGAGGGGATTTTGAGAGGTTCTATTGAGTGAGTCCGAGGGCCTGATTGTGAGGATATGACACGCCACGAGGTGGCTTGATATTAGCGCTTGGGTTGAAGGAGCTCCTCCGGAGTCTGCACACACCCCTAGTGAGCGCACCAAGTGACGAGTGAATGGGAGGCATGAGTGACTATGAGGTATGCCCGAGAGGCTGATTATGAGTGATGGTGAAATATTCCCAAGGGGCTGATTATGAGTGACTGTGAGGCATGCCCAAGGGGCTAATTATGATTCATATTTTTGCCCGAGGGGCTACTTATGATTTTATCACTTCCACTCTAAATTTATGAAATATGTTTGCCCTAGGGGCCTCTTTATGATTTACTTCATTTTCATACTAAATCTTTCGGTTTGAAGTTGTTGAAAATATAAATTTCTCAAAGGATTTTTCTGAAGTTGGTTTTAAGGCATGATGATTTCATATATCTTTGTTTATACTGTTGGAAAGAAAGGCTGTGCATATTGTGAATTGATGACATTGCTTTTCATGTGTTTTCTTGCCACTTAGACTTGATTTATTTATTACTACTGAGTTGACGTACTCACATTACTCCTTGCACCCCTGTGTGCAGATTCAGGTGCAGATACCGAGCATTAGCTATTTATTCCGCGCGGAGCCGGAGTGCGGGATATAAAGGTAGCTGTTCAGCGTCCGCAACATCTTTGTTTTCTCTTCTTGTTGTATCTAGCTATTTATTCGGAGGTTTTGTATTATAATAGTATACCTTTTTGGCTTATCTCTCATAGATGCTCATGACATGTTGGCTCCGGGTTTTGTGGTCGGTTGAACTGTTTATTGGCTTAATGTATTTAGCAAATTCTGTATATTTTATGAAATGCTGGAAATTTGTTTGGTTGGGATTTATAGAGAAACTGTAAACATGTGATTATTGGCTAGCCTAGTTCCACGATAGGCGCCATCACGGCCGGTTTAGGATTTGGGGTCGTGACAAGTAATCTTATTCATTTTTCGGTGTTTGGTACGCAAATTAAGGAAATAACTTCTCAAGAATATTCATAAATAATTTAGATATAATAAACATAAAGCTATAAACTTTCGGACCAACAACGTTCCGAACCCATAAATTTCGAACCGCTAAACTTTGCGGAATTTTCGAACCCGTAAATTTTATAATTTATAAACTCGTAAACTTCCAAACACATAAACCTCTGAACTCATGACTTTGGAACTTGTAAAATTTTGAACCTGTAAACCAAAAGATGAAAAAACTAAAATAAAATAATATTTCTTTTGGGGATGGGGGGATGGGGGAATGGGTGAAGGGAAGCAGTGGGG
>ML345717.1:0-12980 GCA_005239505.1 Nicotiana paniculata | reverse complement strand
TGATAATCCTTGCTCCTTCAATGATCTCGTGTGTGTATTTTGCTCCCAAACTCGTCTCCCCCTCTTCATGATGTGTTCTTGGGTCTATATATATGGTTGGGATAAACCCTAACCGTGTAGGAGACTCCTATCCCCACTTGGAAACACTTTAAAACGTTTAAAACTCGGACTTTACCGAAATAGGCACCCTGGCGTTAGGGGTCTAACGCCTGGCTAACGCCAGGCACCCCCTGGCGTTATGGGTCTAACGCCTGGCTAACGCCAGGCTTGTCCCGGATCGCTCCTTTTCGACTCTTGCACGTATTTTTCGACGTTTATGCTCTCATTTAGCTCGGCTTCCATTTCCAATTCACCTACACATTAAATAAACTCCATTAGGCACATACGACGTATATTTTTATCATTAAAGCACATAAAATGCAAGGTATATAATGCTTAAAATCATGAATTCTAGCCACGCATCAGCAAGCTCACGCGGTGATATACTGAAGATTGTGATTTGAAGTGATATTATGAGGTGTGGTACCTCGGTTGTGATTCTTGTTATACATTCCATGTTAAAAGGGCATTTTGTTGATTTGGAATAGTCGTTATCTTTTCTTCATTGGTTTTGCTTGAATTTTTTTATGGTGCTTGATAACTTGTTGTTCCTATCATTATGTTGATCACTTTTGTTTCTATCATGTGTTCCCTCCTTGTTGCATTAATTGCTCCTGTTAGCCTTATATTATTGTAATGTTCTATGGTTATTTACTTACATGCTTTTCCGTCATTAGATTATATCATATTCTGTTCAGGTTTTCTTTTTCCAGTAGTTGTCCTGACCTGGCCTGGTCACTGCTATACTGAGGTTAGGCTTGATACTTATTGGGTACTATTGTGGTGTACTCATGCTACACTTCTGTAAATTTTTGTGCGGATCCAGGTACTTCCTCTCATGTCGGACACCAACGACTGACCAATTATTTTCGGAGACTTCAAGGTACACTTGCTTGACGGTCGCAGGCCTCAGAGTCACCTTCTGATTTTAGCTATGTTACTATTTATTTCTTGTTCTAAACAATATTGTATTTAGAGATTATTAATGCACTTATTGTAGAGCTTATGACTCGGTTCCGCTAGGTTTTGGGAGTTATTTGACATTTGTACTATTTGGGTTTTATTATGATAGATTAATAGTTTAATTTGATATCTAAGTTGTTATTTCTGATAAATCTCATTGTATGTTAGGCTTACCTAGTCTTAAAGACTAGGTGCCATCACGACATCGTAAGGTGGAAATTTCGGGTCGTCATATTATCCCACAAAGGCTGTACAAACATAAGAAACATGACATCATGAAGCCTAGCAATCAATTCAAGACATAACATAGCCTAAGCACTACCCCGAGCATGGGTAACACCCCGGTGCACGCACATCAGCTCCAACCCTCGCATGTGCGCCACTCATATCATGTAGCCAATACCAATAACTCAGGAAATTAGTGTCTCAACCACGTTTAGGAAAGATACTTACCTCACATAAGCCAAATTAACACTCTAAATTTGCCTTCCCGCGCGAATAAACCTCTGAACAGCTCAAATCTAGCGAAAAACCACTCAATAACATTAAATAAAGGGATATGAAATAACCCCAAACAATATAGCTTCGATAGTTATAGAATTTCACAATGTCAACCAAAACGTCAACCTAGGCCCGCACCCTGAAACCCGACAAAACTCACAAATCCTGAATTCCCATTCAACTGCGAGTCCAACGATACAAGTTTCATGAATAATAATCAAATCCTAGTCGAAAATTCTTACCCCAATCCAAGTCATGAAAATTGCCTCTAGAATCGCCCAGATCTGAGCTCACAATCTTAAAATATGATAAAATGGATAAAAGTCCCGAAATTCATCTCCTAAAAGTCTGCGCCGGTGTGCCCTAGGCAAACACGGAACGTTCCTCGCGATTATGAAGCACACAAGATCAGTGCTTCAAAATATGCCTTCGCGTTAGCGCACACCAACTTGCGAATGCGATGAATAATTCTCTGACCCTAGGCGAACGCGACCAGGACCTCACGAACGCGTAGGCCAACCACCCCCAGCTCCAAGCTGCTCCACCAGCCCAAGAACGAACATGATGAAAGGAGACTTCCCAGTTCACACTTACCCTCAGCGAATGCGACTGTCATGTCACGAACGCGATCCAACCACACCAACAAGTCCATAGTCACTATTCATACCTATCCAAAACCTCCAAAATGCAAATAGAACTTCCCTTAAGTTCAAAAATATATAAACTTTCAAAACAAGCGTCTGATTCAAGCCTAACCAATCCCGAATGAACCCAAATTATTTTACACAAGTCCCAAATGATAAAACAAACCTATTCCATCTTCCGGAACCAGAATTCGAATCTAATAACATCAAAGTCAATCCCCGGTCAAACCTATGAACCTTCTAAATCTTCTAATTGCCAACTTTTGAAATTTAGGTCTAAATCAACCTAGGAACCTCCAAATCCAAACCAGGACATATTCTTGTGTCCAATATCACCATATAAACTTATTAGAACCATCAAAACGTGAATATGATGTCATATATATAAAAGTCAAACCTTAGTCAACTCTTACAACTTAACTTCCAACTTTGGAACTAAGAATTTCAATTCACTCCAAAACCTTCCCAAACCCAAGATAACCTTTCCTCACAAGTTACATAACACCAAATACACATACGAGGAGTATCAAAGTGGGGAACGAGGCAAAAATATATAAAACGAAAGGTCAGGTCTTTACAATCTCGTAACTACTTCACCAAGTTAGTGTTGATATTTACTGGGCACTGATCATAGTATACTCATATTACACTTTTGCACATTTTTGTGCACATCAAGGTGTCGTAGGCAGCTGACCTAAGGAGTGATGTTTACACCGGTTGCGAGGATTCAAGGTAGAATTACATGACCATTGTAGTCCCTTGGAGTCCCGTCTTTACATTGATACTATTATTTTTCATATTCAAACACTATTGTATTTTGAAACATCATTATGTTTTTAGTTAGAGCTCATGACTCCATATCACCAAGTTCTGGAGAGATGTATTTGGTATTTCCATCTTGGCTAGTGTTATTCTGTTTCTGCTTTTATATTAAGTTATGTCTTATTATATCATGTTTTGTTGATTTAATGTTATTAATTGATTGACTTACCTAGTCTTAGAGATTAGGTTCCATCACGACCCCTATGATGGGATTTGGGTCGTGGTTATCATTGAAAACTCGATACAAAATCCATGTATCAAGGAAACCCGATACAAAATCCATATATCAACCTGATACATAATCCATGTATCGACCACGCTCATAGGGCCCAAAGTAACATGAGTAATCACCTGACTCTGAGGGACAAATCCTTATTCAAGCGCAAAAGGAGCTTGGTAGCTCACTTATAATCAAATATCTACTAATTATGAGCTAAAACTGCATTTAAATCGCACGACCTTGCTTTTCATGCCACAATCTCAATCCAGATCAAGTATCCAAATATACTACATATGCATACGCCCAAGAATTAATAGATAAAATATGCACAAGGACTTAATAATAATCATGTGAATAGGTGGTCATGGAGTTTCTATATGACTACAGATGCTTCAAGCATTTTAACATATTAAGAATGAGTTCCCATGTCTTCATAAATAATCAAGAATCTAGGCATGATCTCTAGCATGATTAAGAGGGCGAGTGTAGTCATATAAGCTAAGTAAATCATGAATAAAGATGAACACATAATCAACACAAGGCATAAAGTATCTCAATTATACCCCGGAGATGATATAAACTTGGTACGTATATATACGTTCGCCACCTTGCATATACACCACCCCCAATATCTTAAATACTTAGAAATTAAGTTAAATACTAGGGTTTCCCCCCTTGACAAGGTTAGCCAAGAGCCTTTTCCCAAGCTAGCTTCAACCTCAAATCGTGTCAAAATATCGCTCTTGCCCTCCAATCACGCAACTCCAAGCCAAACATCGACGAAAGAATTCAAACAATGTTACAAGAAGCGATCCCAATCCATAAATCTTCGATCTTTGATGAATTCCCAAAAGGTCAACAAAAATCAACCTAGGCCCACGTGCCCCAAATTCGAAACCAATACCAAACAAAGTCCAGTGACCCATAACTTGCCGAGTCCAAAATATTACTAGTTCCCAAATTTGGGTCCAAATTGATGGTCAAAACCCCAAAATACACTCTCAAAGTGTAGACAAAAGCCCCAAATGTTCTTTCAAATCCCATATTTTAGGTGTGGAAATCCATGTATATTATTGAAATATAATCATAAATAGGTAGAAAGACTTACCCTCTCGCCTTATAAGAAAATCTCCATGAAAATCCAGCCCTCTCCAAGTATATGGCCCAAAATATTAAAGAATGGGTTAAAATCCTGAAATATAATGCTTATGCATTCTTCCTAGAAGTACCCTTCGCAAAATAGGAAGAAGCCTCACTTTCGCGAAGCAAAATATGTACGTCTGGCTTGGAGTCGCTTCCTACCATTTATATTGATCTCCTCGGCCCTTAAAGATAATAAGGAAGGTTAGATAAAATGTACGTTGGGATGACATTTAAAAGGTTAGATCATGACGAGATCAATATAAATGGTAGATATGGATCATGAACAACCAACAATGAAAGATAATGGCATGAACATACATAACATAGGATGACAAGACTGCCAAGAAACTCTATATAAGGTACGAGCTACCACGATGCCATGAAAGACTATACAACAAAAATCATCCAACAAGGCATATCAAACTATACATGAGCCGGCACCTGTCTATGAGCCTCTAAAGGAGCATAAGAGCTACAACATTGTCGGAACAACACCCCAACATACCCATAATGTCTATAACAAAAATGCATACCAAGACCACGACAAGTTCGGAGAAGGGATATCGCGAATAACCGCTGAACTAGGCAGCCTACTGTGGTGGGGGAGCTGCGTCTACCTGTCTATCATGACCTGCAGCATCCACGAATAAAAAGGACGTCAGTACGAATAAAGTACTGAGTATGTAAGGCAGGAAAACATAAGTAAGAACAGTAATATAAACAGGGATAGAGAATATACAACCTGTAACATCCGGGTACCTCTGAGGGCTACTGACATGAAATTCATGATACATACATACATACATACATACATATATATATATATATATGTTTATATATATACATAAACTTCTAAAACATATGCCTCTGTGGGCATGGTTTACCTTGAAAATGGTAATGACAATTATATTTAATTTTGTGGTTCTAAAAATATTTGATTTATCATAACACTGGTTGTTAGGCAATAGATGCTAAGTGTGAGCTAAGAAAATAAGATAATAATAGAGGAAAGTAGTGATATGCAAACCAATTTGTTACTAAACGGGGTCTCGAGCTGGTCGAAACAGGGCCTCGAGGTTGAGATATGAAGCCTAACTGAGGACGGTCGATGGAGGAGTAACAGTACGGAGGGCCTCGAGGATAAACCTTTATGATCAATAATGAATAATAAATGAAGAACAATTAATGAACACAATAAAAGGAGGGCAATAAATCTGTAGAACAAATGTTGAGCATGTTAAGAAGGCAGAGAATGTTCTTGTTGTATTCGATAATTCTTCCCCCAAAAAATGACAAGGGTCCCCTTTATATAGGAGGGGGAATCCCAACATGGTATATGTATAATTATTACAAAGAAATACTGATGGTACAACTGTATGATGGTCCAGTCTCGTACTATGTTGTAGGCGTTGTCAGTTTTAACCACGTGCCCTTGGGAGCTTCCCGCCTTTTCATGACGAACTTCGATCTTTATTGCGTCTCGAGGTATATACCTCCTCGAGGAATGAACCTTGGGGGTTGCTTTAGCAGATTCTGCTCCGATGCAATCGTGACCGGGCTCGGATCCCGTAGAAGCCTCAAAATCGGTCATCCCCGATTTTGACCGCATAGAGATAGTCCATGTGTTTCTTGGGATGAAAAGAAAAGAAACGATTTGAATTCTCTAACTCGTCAATTCTTCCATTATTACATCAGTTATGCCATATCGGGTGATTGATGTAACAAATGCTCAAAGGTCACGTTCGCACAGCTCTTGAAAAGTCTTCGAACTGATTACGGCGATTGACTATCTTTTGGCTTTCCTCAGCGCTCACGACTATCCCCTATAAATACTCCTTCCCTCGCCCCTTATTTTTTATTGCATCTCCAAACCTTCAAAAGAGCTCTTCCTACTTCTTTTTTGTGTTCTTTCCCTGATTAATTTTTCTCCTTCCTTCTGAAATCTTCCAGCAAGAATGGTGAAGACCTCCAAAATTGTTTCTCAAGATGATAAAACCTCCTCATCTTCACGCTCGTCCAAGGATAAGGCAACAGTACCCCCCGTCTTGAAGAATGCATCCCAGGGCCCTGTGAAAAAACCTCCGATTTCAAGGTTGACAAGCCTTCTTCGAAGTCGGGACGGTGTGAACCCATGTCCCGGTATATTAGCGTGATAACAGACACCGAGAAGGTGAAGGTCGAATGCCACTGGGGAGATGCGGTGCAAGTGGAAATTCCTTCTCAGGAAGAAGACATAAAGACCCATAGAGCTGGATTCCTTAGTGTGTATACCTACCCATTTACTCTTGGTTCGGTGGAGCCATCCTTGCCGCCGATAGACCCCGTGATCCTCGATTTCTGCAAGAAATATCGAGTGACACTCGGCCAAATCCATCCGTCATTTTGGCGCATTGTTTATATGATTAGGCACTTTGCAAACATGGTTGAGGGGATGCCTTTTACGCTTGACCACTTAGTCTGAATGTACAGTCCCCGACTCTACCAGGGCAGCCTGATTAAGCTTCAATGTCGGGCCTCGAAAGCTTTCTTAGCTTGTACCGACTAAGTCAGTGAAAGAGGGTGGATGAGCCGCTTTGTCCGAGTTAGGACCTTGGATCTGATTCCTGTGGAGAAGATGTTTTTCCTTGAAGAGTGGAACATGAAATGTGAGTGAATATGTTAATTATGTATTTTCTCTTTGGATCGATTTCCCTGCGGACTAACATCATTTGATGATGTAGCTATTGTGAGGAATCCCAGTGCGGTTAAGGATCTCTCAAGCTGTGTTAGCCAGCTAGACATGGCCTGCCCGTATTCCGAGCGCGTGTGGCGTGACCTGGACAGAGCTCGATGGGAAGCTAAAAACCACGGTGAGTTTCTATTTCTGCCGCACTTGAGCCCCTTAGGAGAGATATACCCAACTGTGTCCTTTTGTGTTTGTGCAGGTCTAGGAGAGGCCTCTTTGATGAGAGAAGCACCGTCTGGGGAGGCGAATACCCCTACACCTAGCAAAGAAAACAAGAGAAGAATTAAATCACCGTCCGAGTCCCCAAAGCCAAAGAAGGCTAAAATGGAAAAACCTAAGGCTGATTCATCGGCCTTAACTCCAGTGGTATCAGAGAGCCCCCGAGCTGGAGGTGAAGAGAAAATGAAGCCGCGGTAGCACTAGTGGAAAAGGGAGCATGAGTGTTTCGCACCTTGCTGAGTCGATGGCTGCCGAGCCAGAGTCTTCTAAATCAGAATTTGTTATTGTTATTGCCCCACCTCGAGCTGAAGAGGCCTTCAAGGGTGAATCGGATAAGCCAGTCGACGGCCAAAATATTCCCGAGCCGGGGTTACTGAAGTGAAGATTCTCCACCGGGTTTGACATTATATCCGAGGGAGATACATGATGCCCGAAATGTAGAATATTTCGGTATGTGGGCGTCTATCCGAGATAAGGACGTGTTTGAAGGACACTTCACCGGGGTCAGGGATAAACCCGAGCTCAACGACTCACTTATTTTGGATGAAGTTGAGAGGCTCTGCAAACGGGTGATCTTTCGTAAATTATATTCAGGGCTCCGATCCTCATATTTCTAATTTTGTTTCTATTTTGCTTTCAGGGTATTGTGCTTTACAATCAGGCCCTTGCTAAGTCTCAAGCCGAGTTGACCCACTATAAGGAAAAGTGCAGGAAGTTCTCTTCGGAGGCTGAATAGCTTATAACTCATTTTACTAAGAAGGAGGAAGAGCTCTGCAACTTTCGGGCTCGTTTGGAGGCGATGTATCAAGAGCGAACCGATCTTGCTGAGCAGGTAATACAGCCTTCATCATTTACATGGTTTCCCGACTTTAGTGTTTAACACTTTTGGGTTGATCTTTCGCAGATCGAGAAAAAAAGTGCCCTGGAGAGGAAGAAGCTCCAAGCCAGGGATATAGAGATTATCATAATTAAGCAGCATGTGAACAAGATAGCCTCTGAGAAAGATGCCCTCCAGGAGAGGTTGGCCTTGGTTGAGCATCGTCTTCAGGATGCAAAGGCGGATAATAGTAAGTACAAGGACCATACTCAATAGGTTGTCGTGCTGTCCATAGCCAGGGATGAGGCCAATCCACTCATATTACAAAGAGGATGTTGTTGTTGCAAATGCACAAGCCATGAAGGTGTCTGAGAAGACCGAGATAAAAATGACCCGAGCCTTGGAGCATGACCGATTAGAGTCTCAAAGGCAGGCTCTCAAGGATATACATGCCGGGGGCATCGATCTGTCTGCTGAGATTGAGAGGGTGAAGACCCTAGAAGAGGAGTCAGCAGTTCTGCTTACTTCTGATGGTGACTCGAGCGGTGGCTCAAAAGATGATGAAGACGGAGGCGAAGTCCCCGAGGAGGAAGAGGCCGTTGAAGGCCTGGGGTTCGAAGGCCGAGCCACTGAAGACACAACCTCCGAAGGAGCCGTTGGAGGCACAACCCCGGTGGTAGATTAGGTTTTTATTCGTTCTCTTTTAGTGTAAGGGCTCCAGGCATGAGCCTTGTAAATACACCTCTGTGAACCTTTACTATATACAAAGGCCTTTGTTCTTCGTCATTTTTTTTTTGGAATAAACTATGATGTTTGTTGGAGATTGGTCCGAGATTTTCGACTTTAAAATAAGCCCTCAGGTTTTTTCTCCTAATGAGCAATCAATAATGGTCGATAGTTGACCGTTTGGCGCTCAGTCCCCGAGTCAAGTTTTGAGATCATCTACCCTTAGGCTTTTTAGATCGGCCCTGAGGCTCTTTAAGATGGCCCTTGGGCTCTTACGCATTGGCCCTTAGGCTATTTAGATCGACCCTGAGGCTCTTTAAAGCTATTGGGCTCTTACGCATTGGCCCTTAGGCTATTTAGATTGGCCCTAAGGCTCTTTAAGCTGGCCCTTGGTCTCTTACGCATTGGCCCTTAGACTATTTAGATCGGCGCTGAGGCTCTTTAAGCTGGCCCTTGGGCTCTTACATATTGGCCCTTAGGCTTATTTAAATCGGCCCTGAGGCTCTTTAAGTTGGCCCTTAGGCAATTTAGATCGGCCTTGAGGCTCTTTAAGTTGGCCCTTGGGCTCTTACGCATTGTCCCTTAGGCTATTTAGATCAGCCTCGAGACTCTTTAAGCTGGCCCTTGGGCTCTTACGCATTGGTTTGGTCGGTGCCCTTTGATATGACGTCGTCTCTATGTTTGGCCGTAGCCTTTTAGTCCCCGAGTGAGATAATCTCGGCGTCTATATCGAGGGTATGCCTTTTAGGGTTCTTACAAGTTCAAATATATAGCCTTGACTTTAATACCGGGGTTATGCCTTTTTAAGGTCTTACAAATTTGGGCATGCCTGGTTGAGGTCTTACAGATTCAATGTTTCCTTGCCGAGGTCTTCGAGTTTTTGGTAATTCGATGAGATGGTTGCCGATAACAAACTTCTTTGAAGTGCAAAAAGTGTTCCGGTGATAAAAAGATACTCCTTCAATTACTTTGTACAAGCATACATGTTTTCTCAATCGAGGGTTTGATTATTCTACGTGGACACGGCTCATTCGGCTGTTTGGTCTGATATATCTTTCCCCTGTCGAGACCCTCTTTTGCATATTTCAATTTCTTCAAGGAGGTGATCTCCCGGGGGGATGCGCCCCAGTATTTGAGGTAGATTGAAAATAAGCCTCAAATACTTGGTGAGTTCTCCTTAGGTAGCATATGGATGTTGCCTCGTTAAAAACGTTATCGGTAAAACCCTATCGAGATGAAAACCCGATCGAAGGAAAAGAGTGCAACACATGCTTTAAAACCCAGGGTCTTCTAGTCGATGGATGTTTCGATGTCTTCCATCGGACACCTGTAAAAATTAGTGTGAAGCACAAAGTGGAAAGGATAAAATTCCTAACTTAGCAATAATAGCGTTTGAGCATTAATATGTTCCAATTGCTTGGAAGTTGCTCGCCTTCCATGGTGCTGAGTTTGTAGGACCCTTTTCCGACTACTCCGAGGACACGGTATGGTCCTTCCCAACTCGGTCCTAGCTTCCCTTCATTTAGGTTTCGAGTGTTGAGGGTGACCTTCCTTAGGACTAAGTCCCCGACCCCAAAATGTCGGAGGGTTTTTCTCCTATTATAGTATATTTATACCTTTGTTTTTGGGCGGCCATTCGGACCAGCGAAGCCTCTCGCTTTTCATCTAACAGTTCGAGGGTTGTAGCCATGGACTCGTTGTTTGAGTCCTCAGTGGTGTGTTGTAATCTGGCGCTTGGCTCTCCGACATCGACTAGTATCAAGCCTTGGACCCATATACCAAAGAGAACGACATCTCTCCTGTGCTTGACTTTGAAGTTGTTCGATATGCCCATAGCACCTCGGGCAACATTTATCTCCATCTTCCTTTTGCATTTTCTAATTTCTTTTTCAAGTTTTGAATGACGGTTTTGTTTGTGGATTCGGCCTGACCATTTGCACATGGCTGGTAGGGCATTGGTAGGATCCTTTTGATTTTGAGATCCTCGAGGAATTTTGTTACTTTGCTTTCGATGAACTATTTCCCGTTATCACATATTATCTCGGAGGGGATCCCGAATCGACACATGATATGATCCCAGATGAAGTCGATGACTTCCTTTTCTCTTATCTTCTCAAAGGCTTGCGTTTCCACCCATTTTGAAAAGTAGTCAGTCATAAATAGAATAAATTTAGCTTTACCTGGTGCCGTAGGTAGGGGACCGACGATGTCTATTCCCCACTTCATGAACGGCCAATGCAATAGGAGTGAATGTAGTTGTTCACCGGGTTGGTGAATCATTGGTGCAAATCTCTGGCACTTGTCGCATTTTTGGACGAATTCTTTGATATCCTTTTCCATGCTGTCCCAATAGTAACGTGCCCTGATCACCTTTCGAATTAAGGAATCGGAACCAGAGTGATTTCCGAAGGTGCCCTCGTGGATTTCTTGGAGCATGTAGTCAGTGTCCCCTGGTCCCAAGCATATTTCTAAGGGCCCATCGAAGGTCCTTCTGTATAGAGTTCCATTTTCGAGTGAAAATCGGGCTGCTTTGGTTCGCAGGGCCCTCGACTCTTTCGGGTTCGTGGGTAGCTTCCCGCTTCTCAAATAATCTTGTGTACTTACTTCTCCAATACCATGTCAGATTGGTGGAGTTGATCTCGGCATGCCCCTCTTCTATCACCGACTTGGATAGCTGTATAACAGCCGCGAGGAGTATGTCATTTTCTTCGACGGATGATCCCAGGTTTGTGAGTGTGTTAGCCTCACCGTTTTTCTCTCGAGGTATGTGGACAAGAGTCCATTCTTCGAAGCGATGAAATGTGAATTGAAGCTTACCTATGTATCTATGCATCTTGTCTTCTCGAATCTCGAACCAGCAGGGAATCACATTTTGCTTCGATGACTTCTGCTCCTAGGCCCTTGGCTAACTCGAGACCTGCAATCGTAACCTCGTACTCGACTTCGTTGCTAGTCAACTTTATAGTTTTTATAGATTGTCTAATCATACCCCGTAGGTGGTTTCAGAAATATGCCGATCCCGAAACCTTTCATGTTTCAGGCACCGTCGATGAATAGGGTCCATACCCCTGACGATGTGACCATTTTTAGTAAGAGTTATTTCTGTACCTCGGGCACAAGGGCGGGCGTAAAGTCGGCCACGATGTTTGCCAAAATTTGGGACTTGATAGTTGTTCGGGGTTGATATTCGATGTCATATCCCCCGGGTTCAATGGCCCATTTGGCCAATCGGCCCGATAATTCGGGTTTATGCAATATGCTTCGAAGAGGGTATGTTGTTAAAACACAAATGCGATGACATTGAAAATAAGGCTTTAATTTTCAAGATGCACTTATTAATGCAAGAGCTAATTTTTCTAAGTGTGAATACCTGGTTTCGGAATCTCCCAAGGTCCCACTTACATAGTAGACCGGGAATTGTATACCTTGTTCTTCACGAACCAGCACACCACTTATCGCTACCTCGGATACAGCCAGATATAAGTACAACGTTTCATCCTTCTTCGGGGTTTGGAGTAAATGTGGGCTTGATAGATATCGCTTCAGTTCCTCTAAGTCATGGTGGCATTCCGGAGTCCACTCGAGGCTGTTTTTATTTTTGAGTAAAGAAAAGAAATGATGTCTCCTGTCCAATGACCTCGAGATGAACCGGCCCAAGGCCGCTATCCGTCCGGTCAGCCGCTGTACGGCCTTCACATTGTTTACTGATGTTTTAGACTTCAATACCACACAAGAAGATAGGTTACTTTGTGTGGTACCCAATTTTCCAAGTGTCNAAACGGACTTACAAAATAAACTCTTTTGTTATCCTAAGGATTAACTCTAATCCCTTTGTAGTAACTAGCCCCTAGCTAATTTCTACACACCTCAAGTTACCTCTAACTTGATCAATACGTACCTATTACAATTGCTTCTATGAAAGCTGAAAGATACAATATTAAAAACTCCTACTACAATCAACTAGACTCAATAATCAATAAGATGGAACTGGTTCTTCTAGTTGAACTGTAGCCTTTGCATCGCACAATGATAGCTAGCAAAAATAACTCTGGGAATTTTACTTTCAGACTTTGATTCACTTCAGCTTTGTGCGTGTTTTAT
>ML345715.1:0-19113 GCA_005239505.1 Nicotiana paniculata | reverse complement strand
GAGACTATGTTGTCTATTTCTTCATTCTTTATTTTTTATATAGCAGCTCATGACTGAGTGACAACGGATCTGGGGTTGGAGATTTTTAATTTTTGTTTCAAATATTGTTTTTAAACTTCAGACTCTTAGTATTATCAATAATTTCGTTTAAAATTGTATTTTTACTGGAAACTGAAATTAGCTTAGATGAAAGTGGCGACTTGCCTAGTTCCATGACAGGCGCCATCACGAATCCGAAATCGGGTTATGACGCCTACGCAGCATGAACCCGGATATAGTTGAGCTCCAATGGGGGTACCGAACACCGGGTGGGAAACCAAAAAAATATATAAAAATAGCCGGTGAATGTATAATATATGCATAAGTTATGTATTACATGTGTATAATTGTGTATAATCAATGTATATATCAAGAAAAAGTAAGTAATTAATACGGGCGGCTATTTGTGTAAAGATTCCCATATTAAATGTGACTACCTTTCAATAACATTGCAAACACTGATTATTTTTCAATAACCAACCGTATAAAATAGCTATGCCGTGCCATTTTTACCTTTAATGATGGTTAATGGACTCACTATTCCATAGAGTACAATCAGACCTCTCTATAACAATATCCCTATATAACAATCATTCACTATAAAAGTCAAATTTTTCTCAGAACCAAGTTTTTAAGTTATATTTTATTTCTCTATAATATCTTTTTATATATAACAATGATAACCATATTTATAGCATAACGCTATGTCACGACCCAAAATCCAACCACAAGAGTCGTGATGACACTTAGTCTCTAAGACTAGGTAAGCTGAATAAAATTACAATTCAAGCCAATTTTAAAAAAAAAAAATAGATAATCAAAATCAACAGCAGAAATAAAGATACAACCTCCCAAAACTGGTAATACTGAGTTACGAACTCCAAATGAATACACGAAATGATCTGAAGGAAATTAAATATACAATACTGCTCGAATAATAATTGACAGTACTATAAAAGGGAAAGACTCCAAGGGACTGCGACGACAAGCAACTCTACTTTGAATCCTTGCGATCACACTCTAACTCTGTCCGAATCCAATATCTCCAATAGCTGGCTCTGTACAAAAATATACAAAAGTGTAGTATGAGTACACCACAGAGGTACCCAGTAAGTATCAAGACTAACATCGATGGAGTAGTGATGAGGTACAGTCAAGACACTCACTAGTCTAATAACCTGTGCAGTATAACACATAAAAATTAATAGGAAACAATAACAATGAGGGCAACAATAATCAGCCAGTGATATAAACATCAAGGAAACAAGAAAACCATAAATATTNAAATATAAATCTTTCGCCTACAAATCTTTCAAGTAATAATCTTTAGGATATAATACTTTCCAATAAATATATTTCGAATATAATTCTTTCAAATAAATATTTTTCGAATATAATTCTTTCAAATGATATTTTGAATATAATCATTTCAAAAAAAGTCACCCTGTGACACCTCATTTCATAATCATAAAATACGGGCCTCAGCCCACTTTCATATTTCCACGGCACCTCGTGCCAAATTTCTCTATCACAACCGCCCGGACAACTCACGTGCCAATATCATCATCATTTACTCACGGCACCTTGTGCCCACATTTCATATCACAACTGCATGGATAATTCACATGCCAATATCATTTTTATTATATAACCACGACACCTCATGCTTATATTTCATATTATAACTGCACGGACAATTCACGTGCCAATAATAAATTTATCATATTTCCTCGGCACCTTGTGCCCATATCATAATCTGTCCGGCAATATCCACAGGCTCATAATTTCAACATATATCTGACTATTGTCAAATTTACTGATTTTATAAAATAAATTGGGCAATATAAAAAAGAAGTCACAAGGTTATCACAACATCACATAAAAATCACCAATACATTAATCCCACATCATCACATATTACCCCGAAAATAGCCACCCTTATCTCTCATATAGCCACCCTTATCGGTCTTATAATAGCCACCCTTATCTCTCCTATATTACCCTCCTTTATCGCTCCGTTTAATAGCCACCCTTATCGCTCCGCCCAGAAAATATTCTAACACACATAACCTCAGTAAAATACCACCCTTATACCCACATAATATCAACAGTGGAATGTCACCCTTATACGCTGCATAACAGTAACCCAAATCACATAGCAATTTACACGGATATTACCACGACAATACAAAACAACAATTCATATTATAAATTGCCCATCGTCCACAACCAAATTCTAAAGATACAACAAAATTAAATAATTTCACAGCTAATAGCCCAAGGCTCCATACAACATATATGAAACCTCGATAACAACAAAGATGGAAAATTAACTCAGCATAAAACGACACCTCCTTTAACCCAAATTTTTTTATAAATATATTAATACCTCAATTTAAACTTAATTAATTATTCGAAGATGGAAAAAATCCATAATATAATTTTTTCCAAGAAATATCAAATCAACAAACACATGGAATTCACATGAAAATCCAAATGGCAATTACACAAAATTATCATATAAATATAAACCCGACAAACAAAGAATGATGCATGACAAATCAAGGATTTATTAAGTTCAAATAATTTTTCAGTTTAGTACATAAGAGTGTCTATGAATTTTAACCGATACAATTTGCACATATAAACCAAGTACGTACTCGTCACCTCGCGTACATGGTTTTCATTCATACAATTTCCACATAAGACTCCATTCTTAAGGGGTAGTTCTCCCACTCACGGTTAGGCAAGATACTTACCGTTTTGAAGTTAGACCAATATTCCAAAATCGTATTCTTGCTTGAATCGACCTACGATGTAATGACCCGACCGGCCATTTTGAGCTCTAGCGCGTCGTTCAACGGTTTGAGGTCCTGAGTAGCTTCACTTCAGGTATTATGACTTGCATGTGTGGTATCGGGAGTTTGACTTTTTGATATCGGGGTCGGATTCCAAATACGGAAGTTGGAGTAGGTCCATAATGTCGAATGTGACTTGTGTACAAAATTTGAGGTCAATCGGACGTGTTTAATAGGTTTCGACATCGAATGTAGAAGTTTCAATTTCTAAAGTTCATTAAGCTTGAATTGGGGTGCGATTCATGATTTCGACGTTGTTTGATGTGATTTGAGGCCTCGAGCGAATTCGTATCATGTTTTGGGACATGTTGATATAATTGGTTAAGGTCCCGAGGGCCTCGGATGGATTTCGGAAGGTTAACAGAATGGATTTCGGACAAAGAAAGCTGCTGAAATGTTCTGTTGCAGAAGCTGTTCGCCAGAAAATTTCTGATAAAGTTGTAGCTATTGAATTCTAGTTTCCATAAAAATAAACCATTCATCATTTGGATATTTGTACAGAAAGTTATGATCGATTGAATGAAGGCTGGTAAAGTTGTTTTTGCGATTTCTACAGAAATTTCTGATGCGAGGAGCCTATTTTGGAAGCTTATATCTCCAAATCTATAAAGAATCAGAAAATTTGCAAAACATGAAAGTTGTAGATCTTTGATTCTAGTTTCCTGAAAAATAAACCATTCATCATTTGGTCATTTATATGGAATGTTATGGTCCGTTGACTGAAGGCTGGTAGTAGGTTATTTTTGCCCGAAAATCAGGCAAAGTCGCATTTCATACATGCGACTTGCCTAAAAACGGGAGTCAACCATTTTTTACTCATTTTTGAGTTTTGAGTCTCGGATTTGGGCGATTTTTGGAGCTTTTGGAAGAGGGTTTTCACCTAGCACTTGAGGTAAGTAATTTCTACACAACATGAGTTTAATACATAGATTATGGATTGATTAACATGTAAAAATTGGTGAAATCAAGGGTTTAGATGAAAACCCAGGTGTTGTATAAAAATGAGATTTGACCACGAAAATGGTTATGGAATTTGGTAAAAATTATATATTTGACTTCATAAGGTTATGGGTAACAACTTCTTCGAAAATTTCCGGAATCAAGGCACGTGGGCTCGGGGGTGAATTTTAGGAATCTTACATTTAGGGTTGGATAATTACCTTAATAGTTGGAATATGAGTTTTTGAACATGTATTGATTAGTTTATGCACTATTTCATTAGTTTTGGATTGTTCCACATCGAATTGAGGGTTTGAGCATAATCTTGGACCGGAAAGTGGGCTTCGGAGCGAGGTAAGTCTCTTTTCTGACCTTGTAAGAGGGAACTCTCCTCATAGGTAATATAATTAATTATGTGCTACTATTTGTGGGGGATACGTATGCACGGCGTGACGAGAGTCCGTGCGTAGCTACTATTATGCTTATGTCCGGGTAGCCTAGAATCCAAAGCATATTTTACTTTCCGTACTTGTAATTTTACTGATAAATTTAATATGCTTAAAACATATCGAAATTGGAAAAGGAACTTCTAAAAAGATTAAACACCATCTTCTTGACCACTAAAAGAGAAATTGTCATTTCCTTGGGTAATTGTTTTCCTAATGAAGTCTGAATTGACTGTTTGAATGTGTGTATCTATGAGTACCTGCGTCGCATGTATGATTCATGGGAGTGGTAACTTTTTTATTTATATTTGACCGCGTCGCATGTATGATTCGCGAGAGGGGTAATAGATGCATCTATGGTTCGCGCCGTTCGACCCTTCGGTAGTGCACATTTTATTATTGTTGGATCGGGCTGTACAACCTTCGGTATTTCCTGCGCATGATATTTGCTGGGTGCCATCTGTGATTGGAACTGTTTAATCGCCTTGAGATATAAGTTGTTAACTGAGACGACAAAAACTGGGATTTATATTTATGGAAAGAGTTGTCCTTTCCTGTTGTTATTTGTTATTTGATAATAACATCCATGTTTGACATCACATTTAATTATATTGAATTGATTTCTATTAAGTGTCAAAGTAGACCTCTCGTCACTCCTCTTCGAGGTTAGGCGGGATACTTACTGAGTACACGTTATTTTCGTACTCATACTACACTTGTTGTACATTTTTGTTGCACATGCACATGTATATCTAGTGGCCCCGCTTGACGCAGTGGCACGACTAATATGTGGACTTAGGTGAGCTGCTCCTCTCGAGACGACCCGCAGCCAGCAGAGTCTCCTTCAGAGTATTGTGTTGTACTTTCTTTACTGTCCCATTTGTATTCTGGATGGTTGTTGTATTTTATTTTACTTTCTAGTAAATGCTCATGCACTTGTGACACCGGGTTCTGGGATGATTTTGGAATTTAATTATTATTTGAATTTAGTAAGACAATGTTATTTGCTCAGTAAATTTCATTAATTATTATTTAATGTAGTGAAAATAAATGGTTTCAAAATATTAAAAATGGAGATTCAATCAACTTTTAGTGTTGGCTTGCCTCCCAGTGGTGTCCGGCGCCATTGCGACCTTTAATAGGATTTTGGGTCATGACAACATGGTATCAGAGCACTAGGTTCCACGAGTCATGAGCAAGTCTAATAGAGTCTTGCGGATCGGTATGTAGACGTCTGTACTTATCCTCGAGAGGCTACAGGGCTGTTAGGAGCACTTCCCTTCTTCATTCTACATCGTGCGATTTGATTCCTTTGAGGATTATGCCATCACTTCTTTCCTATTGAATCTTATGCGACGCGAAGCGTTTGATATAAATTGAGAAATGAAGAACTATAAAGATACTACAGATGTGGTGCATGATGTTTCGTTATGAATAGTTGGTTGGGGCTATTGTCGTTGCTTTGCGGAAGGATATTATGTTGTTTCAGCTCAGTAGTTGTATTTCTGAGAGCTTTGAGGCTATGCTCAGATTGTTATGATGCTCATGAATGGTTATCACGCAGTAATTGACGTGGTGGTATGATGCTTGCCCATGTGTTGGGACAGTGAATGACTTGATAGGAGTTCTACTCAGAGCAAGATTCAGAAGTCCGGTATTATATTTTCGGCAGAGAAAGGCAATCGGACTATAAATGTTCAGGCTTGGATCGATAGAGTAACGAGACTTGGTGTTTCCAAGTGTGGTGGAATTTCGTATATTATGAGATATCGTCGCCCTTGATTGAATGTGTGAAGTTAGCCGGTGTTATGATCTTCTTAAGATTTGCCTTCGTGGCACGCTATTGTGAAATGGTGTCCGAGAAGCGGCTGTTAGAGATCGCGGTGTGCGATGGTTCATGATCAGATCGGTGTTTCTAATATCGTCGACTCGAGAAAGATGACCTTCGGAAAGGTTTGAAGCTAGCAGTGAGTTACTGGTTCAAGTACTACAGAGATAGACATTGATCTAAGGCAACAACTGGGAAACAAAGGATGAGGAAGGACATATGAGAAGTGTCAAGCGGTGGTTAAATTTCTAGCAGGTCAGGTGTGAGAAGCGAAAGTCGAGTAGTTTCTTAAAGGGGTGAGATTGGCCAAGGTGGGAGAGTGGCGGAGTAGCATGTGAGATCAGTGGAAGGTTGACTACACCCCTGGAGGAAAGTTTAGAGCGATTTGGAAATTTTAGTGGACGATGATTTGGCCCACGGGCCTAATTTGAAATATTGGCTGCTATATGGTGGAGAGATTGGATGCAATAGGAAAGAGTTGCTTGGTATGAAGAAGGATGCAATATAGCTTGGAATTGGAAGATGTTGTCACACATTTAGCCGATGTCCATAAGGAGTGAAAAGACTGGTTCAGTTGGCGAATGAGAAAGGGCTCAGGGCGGGTTATTGATGTCATAGAGATTGTGCAGTGCTGCGTCGTTGGAAGATGTCACTTGGTAATTTCGCAGGTGGGTTTTCTCCTGTGAGCATGTCATTGATTGCGTGGTTGGTGAAGTTTCGGCAATGGATTTACTGACTATTCAGTAAGAGGTCGAATATGAGAATGTGGTTAATGACTCAGAGTGTTTGTGAAATGCTAGCAAAAGGATTTCAAGGAATTTGGCGAGTTGGTTATGCATAATCATGTCAACAATGAAGGAATATTCTTGGTGAGTTCCAGAGTTGTGTAATAGCGGCTTCAGGCTAAGTGTGAGAGTCCCACCACCTACGATTGGGTTGCATAGTTATCGACCGGTGAAATTCTGGTTGTCGGCATAATAGAGGATTAATGTAGCCAAGGGAAGAGGGAATAAGTTGTAATTTAAGCAAAGGAATTGTTAGGGGGTGCTATAATTGGCCTTATTGACTTGTGTTCAGGATTTGAGAAGATTCGGGGCTTATGCTTCGTACAAAGATGGTTTGCAAGGGAGGTTGGTCAGTCGGGTGCTTTATTAAGATGGGTGTTCAGGTGTCAGCGGAGCCTTGGAGTTGATTATATTCGGGACTAAGCCAGAGTGGTTGACTCTAAACAATGGTCCTAATGAATTCGAAGGTTAAGAATGCGGTGTTTAAGGATTTCAAGCCTACAATATGGCTAAGGATCGGGCTCTTACAGCAGATTGTGATAGGAGGCTCGGAATGTTCCATGATGTTTTCGGCTTGTAGTGTAGTATTGGAGGAACGAGAGAAATAAACTCCGAATTTATAGAAGGATTATCAGGATGATGGATAACATTCGAAGATGCGAATGTGCGTGCAAGGAGGGCATGAAACAGTTCATGGGTTTGAAGACAAAGTAGTCTCGTGGAATGGGGTCACTCAGGATGAGTGTGAATTGAGTTGTTATGTGTTGACTGGAGTCCTTATTGTTCCTGAGGAAAGTTAAAAGTAAATTAGAAAAAGGTAGATGGTTATCCATGGTGGAATTGGCATATTGGTGGCAGTGATCAGCTCCTTCAGCGTGATTAGTTATGTATGTGATTGGTGATGGCGCGTGCGAGTGCCCGATGGCCGCCGTAATTGATTTTATTTGGAAGAATTCAAGTATTATGGCCTGTTATGTGTAGGCGGATCTCGGAAGGATTATGGTAGTACAGACTATTACTTGGGGAGTTGCATGTTTTGTGATTATGAGAATTCACTCGTGTGTTGTCATGGTTCTCTTGAATTGAGTTAAGTAAAAGGTTTCTATATGATGAAGTGTTCACCCTAATAGTGGTTCAGAGTTATGATGAAATTCTTGTGCGATTTCATATTGGCATGTTAGGTGCAGTAAGCAGTATGGATTTGGAAGTAAGGATCAAGGTTGCGGTTCGGTGTGGGCAACGATGTCATGAGCTCGGATGAGCAGGAAAGGGATTTGAATGCTTAGGGTAAGTTAGTATTGTCCTCAGCATCACCTGAGATTTGTGTTTCGTGAAAGAGGTTTTGCATCCTGGTTAAGGATTCTTGTTTTGCTTTATAACTTTAGTGCGGCTGGTGGTATGGATGTGCAGACTTGTTATCTTGTGCGGAAGGTCGTGGGAGCGTACCCCACGGGAAGATTGTATAAAGGTGACATATAGTCACTTAACTGATTAAAGATTTAAGACCAAGAATGGAGATTATGGTAATACCAGTAGTGTGAGGGTTTACGTCTGGAAGGCGCTCGGTTCATTTTTGTAGCATATTGTGGAAGTTTGTTCCGGATATGACGGCTGTTCTTGTGTGTCTGGCTTAGTGTGGACCCTTGAAAAGTTATTAGCTCTGTGTGGTACGATCAGAATTGGATTAAGGTGCGTGGATAGATTTAAATATGAGTATGGGCTCTATGTGAGCCAGATGTGTTCATTTCAGTATAGCGCTCCTCAGGGAGGAGTACTAGAACATTGGATGTTATTTCGGCAGCTATTTCATGTAATACTATATTGTGCCATGTGAGTTGTGAACAACTTGATAATTTTCTTATGCTTTGAGATTTCGCGTAGTGATGGTGTATGTGAGAAGGATGGCTCTTGAGATTCAGATCATATATTGCACCTCAGTTGTGATTGAGTTTTGTAGTTTATGCCGCTATATGTCCCCCCAGGGTTGGTATTGTGCCCTTAAATTTGCTTGTGACCGATATTCGATATTTTGTAGTTATGAGCATTTTAGCTCGGTGAGTACTTTCTAATAGATTATTATATGTAGATCGGGTGGCACGCCGCCACGGGTATGATGGTTGGATCGGGTTGTGCGCCACAACGGTGTGATGTTGAGTATGGTTTTATATATCCTGTTTTTGTGAGTCATGTTTCCCATTTTCTGAGGAAAGTTCATATCAGTGCGTGAGTTGAGTGGTCCCTTCCACAGTTCATTTTCCTTATGTATCACGTTCGAGTTGGGGCTTATTAGCACATCGTGGCATCATATGAGATTTTGGCGGAGTCTGGGGTGGCTTATTGCTTGGGCAACTTATACTGGGTGAGAAGAGATTAATGGATCTAGGATCACTGCAAGTAGATCATGTGATGTGTATCAAAGATCAAATGCCATTAATGGATTCAGCATGAGGTGATGGCTCTTGTCAGGAGTATAGACTTAATGATTTGTTGTCTTGGTAGTTGGTTATGGAATTCTACACATCTCTTCCATCGCGGCCGTATTTCCAGAGTTGAAACAAGACTTATATATGTCATGAGGTGCATTGTGACCATCAGATTCATGAAACTCCAGGCATTGTTATCATAGGATATTATTATAGTCATGAAAGTTATCAGTGCATAGTGTGGATTCAGCAAAGGTATACAATCATATATTGGTGCATCGCATAGAGATTGATACGATGTTCGTATGTTGGGAACAAACCTGGTAGAGAATTTCAGATGTTGGAATTTGGCTCCAAGGCTAACTTGACTAAATAAAAGGGAAAATCTTCAGATTTGTTCGAGCTAATATGCTCAACTAGGTTGTGGTAGCACGGGTAGGTGCACGAGGTGTTAAACAGTGATTTGAGACAACTCTAGCGTAGTTGTTGGCAAGTTCGAGGACGAACGTATGTTTAAGTGGGAGAGAATGTAATGACCCAATCGGTCATTTTGAGCTCTAGCGCATCGTTAAGTGGTTTGAAGCCCTGAGTAGCTTCACTTCAGGTATTATGACTTGCATTTGTGGTCAAAATTGAATTTCGGGAAGTTTAGAGTTGATTTAGAAAGAAAATTCTCATTTCGAGAGCTTTAAGTTGGAAGAATTGACTAAAGTGTGATTTTTGAGCAAACGATCTCGAAATCGGGATTTGAAGGTTCCAATATATTCGTATGATGATTTTTGACTTGGTCGTATGTACGGATCGGGTTTTGGATGACTCGGGAGCGTTTCGACGCCTATTAAGGAAGTTGACATTTTGAAAGAATTTCATAAATTTGGGTTGAGGTGTATTTCAATGTTATCGATGTCTGTTTGGGATTCCGAGTCTAGGAATAGCTCTGTATGGTGATTTTGGTATTGGGAGCGTGTTCGGAAGTGGAATTGGAGGTCCGTAGGTCATTTCGGGATCATTTGGCGAAAGTTATAAAATAGAAGATTCTTAAAAAGTTTGACTGAGAGTTTGACTTTTTGATATCGGGGTCGGGTTCCAATTCTGGAAGTTGGAATAGGTCCGCAATGTCGAGTGTGACTTGTGTGCAAAGTTTGAGGTCAATCGGACGTGATTTGATAGGTTTCGGCATCGAATGTAGACGTTTCAATTTCTAAAGTTCATTAAGCTTGACTTGGGGTGCGATTCATGATTTTGACGTTGTTTGATGTGATTTGAGGCCTTGAGCAAGTTCGTATCATGTTTTGGGACATGTTGGTATAATTTGTTAAGGTCCCGAGGGCCTCGGGTGGATTTCGGAAGGTTAACAGAATGGATTTCGGACAAAGAAAGCTGCTTAAATTTTCTGTTACAGAAGCTATTCGCCAGAAAATTTCTGATGCGTGGAGTCAATTTTGGAAGCTCATATCTTGCAATCTATAATGAATCTTAACTTTGTAAAACATGAAAGTTGTAGCCATTGCATTCTAGTTTCCAGAAAGATAAACCATTCATCATTTGGATATTTGTACAGAAAGTTATGATCGATTGAATGAAGGCTGGTAAAGCTTTTTTTGTAATTTCTCCAGAAGTTTCTGATGCGAGGGGCCTATTTTGGAAGCTTACATCTCGAAATCTATAAGAAATATGAAAATTTGCAAAACATGAAAGTTGTATATCTATGATTCTAGTTTCCATAAAGTTAAACCATTCATCATTTGGATATTTTTACAAAATGTTATGGTCCGTTTACTGAAGACTGATAGTAGTTCATTTTTGCTCGAAAATCAGGCAAAGTCACATTTCATACATGCAACTTGCCTAGGCAGAATGCCTAAAAACGGAAGTCAGCCATTTTTTTACTCATTTTTGAGTTTTGAGTCTCGAATTTGGGCGATTTTTGGAGCTTTTAGAAGAGGGTTTTCACCTAGCACTTTGAGGTAAGTAATGTCTACACAACATGAGTTTAATGCATAGATTATGGATAGATTAACATGTAAAAATTGGTGAAATCAATGGTTTAGATGAAAACCTAGGTGTTGTATAAAAATGAGATTTCACCGTAAAAATGGTTATGGAATTTCGTAAAAGTCATATATTTGACTTCATAAGGTTATGGGTAACAACTTTTTTCGAAAATTTCCGGAATCAGGGCACGTGAGCCCGGAGGTAAATTTTAGGAACCTTACATTTAGGGTTGAGTAATCACCTTAATAGTTGGAATATGAATTTTTGAACATGTATTGATTAGTTTACACACTATTTCATTAGTTTCGGATTGTTCCGCACTGAACTGAGGGTTTGAGCATAATCTTGGACCGGAAAGTGGGCTTCGGAGCGCGGTAAGTCTCCTTTCTAACCTTGTAAGAGGGAACTGTCCCAATAGGTGATATAATTAATTATGTGCTACTATTTGTGGGGGCTACGTATGCATGAGGTGACGAGAGTCCATGCGTAGCTACTATTATGCTTATGTCCGGATAGCCTAGGATCCAAAGCATGTTTTACTTGCCGTACTTGTAATTTTACTGATAAATTTAATATGCTTAAATCATATTGAACTTGGAAAATGAACTTCTAAAATGATTAAACACCATCTTCTTGACCACTAAAAGAGAAATTATCATTTCCTTGGGTAATTGTTTTCCTGATGAAGTCTGGATTGATTGTTTGGATTTGTGTATCTATGAGTACCTGCGTCGCATGTATGATTCATGGGAGTGGTAACTTTTTTATTTATATTTGACCGCGTCACATGTATGATTCGCGAGCGGGGTAATAGATGCATCTATGATTCACGTCGTTCGACCCTACGGCAGTGCACTTTTTATTATTGGTGGATCGGGCCGTACAACCCTCGCCATTTCCTGCGCATGATATTTGCTGGGTGCCATCTGTGATTGGAACTGTTTAATCTCCTTGAGATATAAGTTGTTAACTGAGATGACGGAAACTAGAACTTTTAATTTATGGAAGAAGTTGTCCTTTCTTGTTGTTATTTGTTGTTTGATAATAACATCCATATTTGACATCACATTTAATTATATTGAATTGACCTCTAGTAAGTGTCAAAGTCGACCTCTCGTCACTACCTCTTTGAGGTTAGGCGGGATACTTACTGAGTACACGTTATTTTCGTACTCATACTATACTTGCTGTGCAGTTTTGTTGCACAGTAACATGTATACCTAGTGGTCCGGCTTGACGCAGTGGCATGGCTAATATGGGGACTTAGGTGAGCTGCTCCTCTCGAGATGACCCGCAACCAGCAGAGTCTTCTTCAGAGTATTGTGTTGTACTTTCTTTACTGTCCTATTTGTATTCCGGACGGTTGTTGTATTTTATTTTACTTCCTAGTAAATGCTCATGCACTTATGACACCGGGTTCTGGGATGACTTTGGGATTTAATTATTATTTGAATTTAGTAAGACACTGTTATTTGCTCAGTAAAGTTCAGTAATTATTATTTAAATTAGTGAAAATAAATGGTTTCAAAATATTAAAAATAGAGATTCAATCAACTTTTAGTGTTGGCTTGCCTGACAGTGGTGTCCGGCGCCATCGCGACCTTTAATAGGATTTTGAGTCGTGACATCCGGATAGCTCCAATCTATCCAAATTAATTTTATAACTTTATTAGAATTCATCGAAAACAATTCCGGATAATATAACATCGACTTAAAATTTTATTCTAAAAAGTAAACCAAAAGTCAATGCGGGACCCCCTCTCGGAACCCGATATCATTTTCACGAAATCCGAACACTCATTCCGATACGAGTTTAACCATACCAATTTTATCAAATTCCGATAATAATTCGACCTCCAAATCTTAAATTTTTATTTTTGAAAGATTTTGCAAAAATCTTGATTTCCCCCCCATAAATTCACGAATTCATACTGTAAATGAGTATGGAATCATGAAACATAATCAATACAGGATAAAGAACACTTACCCCAATGTTTCCCTTGAAAAATCTGCTGAAAATTGCTTCTCCCGCGCTTTAAAATTGTCAAGAATGAATAAAAATGGCCAACTCAAGCTTCTTTTCAGGCAAGTAGCATCTATGAAATGCGACTTGCTCATTATTTCCAGCCAAAACAAAAGGCAGTACCATCCTTCGTTAAATCAGTCATAACTTTCGGTACAAATATCCAAATGATGAATGGTTTAACTTTTTGAAAACTAGACACCAAGATTACAAATCTCATGTGTTTCTCATCACCCATTTCCTTATATATGGCGAGATATAAGCTCCCAAAGTCAGCCCCGTGAAACAAAAATTTCAGGCGATTTCAAAACTCTTTCCTGGCAGTCTTTAGTATATTAACAATAGATTTTTGTACACAACTCCAAATGACAAACGGTTTGAATTTCTAAAAGCTAGACACAAAGGGATACAACCTTTATTTTTGAATCATCTCCAAATTCCTTATAGATTGCGAGATATAAACTCCCAAAGTCTCAATCAAAAATGGCAAAATGACAGGTTTTTGGTCCTTATGTTGCTGCCCAGTTTCGCACCTGCGGCAGATTTATCGTGCCCGCGAGCTTGCTTCTACGATGAACGCCCAACACTGTCCAATCCCCTTTCCAGTCTCTTCTGTGACGAGTTTCATGCTTTCCTCTGCAATGAAGGTATCGCAGAAGCGATGCACCAGATGCCGTCCAGAATAGCAGAAAAAATCAGCAGCTTCAATATCCAAAATCAACTCCGTTAATCTTCCGAAATCCACCCGATGCCCTCTGGACTTTAACCAAATATGCCAACATGTCCCAAAATACAATACAAACTTAGTCGAGACTTTAAACCGCGTCAAACAACACCGAAATTATGAATCACACATCGAATCAGATTATGAGTTTTTAAATCTTCCAACTCCTATATTTTGCGCCGAAACATATCAAATTAATCCGGAAGGACTTCAAATTTTTCACGCGCGTCATAAATGACGTAACGGAGCTGTTTCAATTTTCGGAATCAAAATCCCACCTCCTTATCAAAATTTCTACCTTTCGTCGAATTTTCCAAAAATCTTCTATTTTTCAACTTTCACCAAAATGCGTCGAATTGTCCAAAAATCTTCTATTTTTCAACTTTCACCAAAATGCGTCGAATTGTCCTACGGATTTCCAAATCAAAATCCAAATCCAGACACACGAATAAGCCCGAAATCACCATACGAAGATATTGACATCATCAAAATTCCATTCCGAGGTCGTTTGCTCAAAAGTCAACTCTCCAGTCAACTCTTTCCATTTAAGCTTCAAAATGAGAATTTTTCTTTAAATTTAATTTCGAATCTTCCGAAAACCAAACTCGACCACGCACACAGGTCATAATACATATTACGAAGTGTTTCAAAACCTTAAGTCGCTGAACGGGACGTAAATTCTTAAAACGACAAGTGGGGTCGTTACACGCTCTTTGTAAAGTTACCTCTCTATAACAGCCATATAGAATCTTTAGGATTACTAATAATAATTCTAAAATATGCACACAATCTTTTCCATTAAATAAAGTTTCTATCTTGCATAAGATATAAGATTTGAAGATTTACATATGATATCTTTTTCATTGGAAAAATTCCAAAAAAATATTTAGATAGAAAATATAACTATTAAACTTTTAGATTATCTTCAAGGGAATACTATTGGAGACCTTTTTGCTGAAAATTTGCATACGAATCTTCACCAATTCAAGTGTTATATCGCTAGTAAGAAAATAAAATCTACGAAACAAGGTACAATTACAAAGCTCTTCCAGTAATCTTCAAAAGATTTATTTTTTAGGTAGCTTTAAAATGTATGCCTTAAAGTTTAAATCTTTATTCTTTTAGTTATTAATCTACTAATAATGTATTAGCTTTCTTCAATATTTAACTAGTGAAATAAGCATATCTTTTGAGATTTTAAATTTGAATAATTTTCTTATCTTTTATATGTAATATTAAAAAGAAAAAATAATCGATTTTTGGATAATTTTTATCTATAACAACAAAAAAATATTTAAGCGTCAAACGCATAGGTGTATAATAGCCATTCACTATAAAAACCAAAAATATCGGAACAAACGAGGCTGTTATAGAAAGAGTTGACTGTAATAGCTTGGGCCTTCCACAAATTGCCGAACCTCGAGTGCTCTCAACGGTTTTGACCGGACTCCAAGATCTCACTAAATGGGCCAAGCAAATTACGTGGGAGTGAAATTCAAAAATAGCCAGATTTTTAAGTGGTAATTGAAAAATAGTCATAGTTTGAAAAGTAATCGAAATTTAGTCACTTTTTATGTAAAGAGAAATCTGAATGAAAACACTTGTAGACAATAAATTGTGTCGAGAAAATATAATCAAGACCGAAAAATATCACAACAATCGTAGTATTTAATTTCGAATATTTGAGTGTTACAAATCTCTATGAATCCTCTAATTATTCTTTTCAATAGTAAATAAATTCAAGGGCCTTCGAGCTTGATCTCGAATCTATATTTGTTGTCACGAACGATGATCTTGAATTCAACTAGCACGAACTTTGATTTGAATTAGTACTCCTTGAATCTTGACTTGTTCTTCGTTCTTGAGCTTGAACTTGATTTCTTGAACTTGAACTTGATTGCTTGAAGCATTAAACTTGTAGAGAAATTTGCGGTGTTTTATCCATGAGCTCTTTCTTGCTTCTTGTTATAACTTCTGGTCTCTTTTCTGAGATATGAAGACCCCTATTTATAGTTGTTGAAGGGAGGGGTTGTGATAAGAACAAACTCTTTCCGACCAATCAAATCAAAGTGTGACATGACCGCATTTGATTGGCCAGAACATGTCACTTGCACACGTGACGCGGTTTCATTGGCCCTGTAATTTGGCTTGGCATGTCTTGTCATTTTGGCACGTGGCATGGTTATATTGGCTATTCCGCTCAACTTGGCGTGCCACGTCATTGACATGTGGGCATCCATTTGGGCTTCTAGGAAGATGCAATCTTGGGCCCAATGAATTGGGCTCATCACGTTAGCCCAATTAAGTGGACTAGCCCAATGGATTCAGATTTATTTATTTAATCCATTTATATTGGACTTATATAATTAATTCAATTATATTAGACCATAATATTTATTTGGACCAATATATCTTGAATTTAAAATATAATTCAAATTATTTCATGAATTTAATTTCAATAAAATTTATATGCCTACAAATGGCCCCTACTTCAAATCTTGTCAGGGTATAAAATCACTACCCGTGACAAATTTTGTAGTATAACGTACATAAAGCACACATATCCTTTATGTGTGAATTTAATACACCTAGAATATACATTTGTTCAGTTGTAATGATTACTCTAGAATAAGTTGAATTCAAGTGGTTTCATAACTATATTAGGAACGGTAATAATTTACGAGATTACTCACGTTTTGAACAGAACCACATCATTCATTTTGCAATTGGGATTAAACATAGCCATATTAGGACTTCTGCTAAACAAATAGTCACATTTGTTTGTCCTATACATCATTCAACTTGAATTCCTATACATTTGTTCCGTATTGAACAAAGTTTGTTCCAGCCGTGTAGTTGATAATCCCACATCGCACTAATTGGATAAGGAGTCCACATCATTTTCGAATTGGCTTTTTAATGAGTCTGTTTCGAATTGGATTTTAACGAGTCCGACTTTGATTCAAATACGAATTGTCATAGTTCCCACATCGATAATATACTATTGCAGGCCATCTACGGAGATCTATATAAATCCATGCATCGTATTCTTTTAGCATCAATTCACATCATTTGCAAGCCATTTGAGTCTAGTTTTCTGGATTCGGTAGCATTGACATGAAGGTAATTTCTTCTTTTTTCTTGTGCTTTATTCTTTGTTGTTTTCCCCCCTTTTTTTTGTAGGTCAAACAAGAAGGGTGGGTTCTTGTTTAACGAGATAATCCATGCATGAAGAAGACAATATTAGGGTGTGAGGGGGTGGGTACTCATCCCTGCCCGAATATCGGAGAGATTACGACTATCGGAGAGATTACTCTCAAACTGTCCCCACTACTGAAGATATTACTCTCAAACTGTCCCGACTACTGGAGAGATTACTCTCAATATGGCCCGACTACCGGAGAGATTACTCTCAATGTGGCCCAACTACTGGAGAGATTACTCTCAATATGGCCCAGCTACTGGAGAGATTACTCTCAATGTGGCCCGACTACTGGAGAGGTTACTCTCAAAATGTCCCGACTACTGGAGAGATTACTCTCAATATAGCCCGACTACCGGAGAGATTACTCTCAATGTGGCCCGACTATCGGAGAGATTACTCTCGAAATGACCCGACTATCGGAGAGATTACTCTCAATATGACTCAACTACCAGAGAGATTACTCTCAATGTGGCCTGACTACCGGAGAGACTACTCTCAATGTGGCTCGACTACCGGAGAGATTAGTCTCAATGTGGTCCGACTATTAGAGGCCATTTCATTCATTTTGACCTGTGTGTCCATTCTAATATTCTTGATTTGGATTTTGATGATTCTTTTTTTGCAGCCCGTAGAGATGGAAAATTTCAGAGACTATACTTCACCTTCCTCCAAACTCAGATATCTCATAACCGAGATCGTAGATGGCATAGAACAAACCAGACTTTTGGTTCACACCCCACAAGTTGGCCGGTATGCAACCTTATGACATTTTTTGAGGAACTCCCTTTATGTATAAAACTGGACCTTAGAGCACAAGTTAACATCTAATCTATTTTCCAAGATGTGGTCTCTCCAAGCTCCAATCCATCACCACGTAAATATTGCTAGCACCTTTCCAAACTTAGGATGTCGCATAATTCAAGGCGAAGTACGTTGGAGAAACACAACAACAATCAAGGGTGAGTATCGTCATATTCCAGGATATTGGGAATGGGCTGAAGATGTACTTGGTGGAAGCCAACAAACCCTGAGTACATCAAAGATTTATGACGTTGTCTATGCCTCACTTTTCACTTATGATCGAAACTCGAACATTTTGTAAGAATTTTGTGAGGCTTGGTGGCCCAAGACGAACACACTTGTTACATCAGCTGGAGAACTATCTATCTCTCTTTGGGACTTACATATCCTTGGAGGTCTGCCCATTGCGGGTTCTCCGTATGAAGAAGTGGTGCCTGAGACATGAGAACTTATTGGATTGGACGAAAAACAGATAAGATTTATCCCTCGATCTTGCGAGTATATATTTGCTGCCTTTCATCATCTTAAAGAAGGTACGGGTGCTAGCCAAAAGGTCTCCTTCAGCAAGTGGACAAATTTTTGGTATAACAAAAATTTAATATATAAACCTGCCCACTGTGAAAGGAAAATAAATTTGCGCTCCTAAAGTCGACACATAATCCTAATGGAGTTATTCCGGAGACAACGAGGTGGTCGAGTGATCAAGAAGTTATATTCTCCAAGATTAGGGTGAGGGCTGACAAGAAAGATGAAACTTATATAGCAGCAAATAAATACTTTGCTGCTATATAAGCAAAGTATATAGAAAACCTCATTCGTCCCGAGACTTTTAAGATAGAAAGCACGATGGCAGGCGGGCGAAATATTAGCCTTGCGGTCCCACTTTTAGCTAGTATTTATCATGGTTTAAATAATATTTCGTGTTCTTCCCAACTTGATTAGGTCAAAGTTTGTTTTCTCATTCATTATGTTTACGGCTGGCTCGCACATTACTTCAAAACCCATTATCCACTTGCTAAGGGTCCGTCTGTCCCTTTGATGGTAGCA
>ML345713.1:0-37494 GCA_005239505.1 Nicotiana paniculata | reverse complement strand
GTGTTCAAGTTATAGTTAACTTGAAGTTTGTCGCAAATAACTAGAGGCTAGTTTGCCACAAAGAAATTAGAGTTAGTCCTTAAGTTCACAAAAGAGTTTATTTTGTAAATGATGTTTCGCTCGTTGATATAGTGAAGAGTTTTGAAAAATCCTACTGGGAAGTAGGTCGTGGTTTTTTCACCTTTGATCCAGGTGTTTTCCACGTAAAAATTGTTGTGTTCTTTAAATTCTGCAATTGCTTTTCCACAAACTGTAGAAGTTGGAACACCAAGAAGAACCAGGTTCTTCTATAGAGACTGCACTCGAAAATTGGACATCACACAAATCATCCCCCCCCCTCCTTGTGTGGTATTGACGTATAAAACATCAATTGGTATCAGAGCGGGTTATCCTTGAAAAGGCTAACACCTTGGAAAAGATCAAAATGAATGCAACACCTGGAAACTGGGATGGTCAATCAACTGCAAGGCCACCACTCTTTAATGGCCAGTATTACTCCTGGTGGAAGAACAGGATGAAGGATCACTTGATTGGAGAAGACTATGAACTTTGGGACATAGTCATTGATGGTCCTCTAGCCACCATGAATAAGACTGCTGAAGGAGAAGATGTACCAAAAACTAGAGCTGACTGCACTGCCGAGGATCTGAAGAAATGGGAGAAAAATGCTAAAGCCAAAAAGTGGCTAGTTTGTGGACTAGGTCTAAACGAGTATAGTAGGATTCAAAGCTGCACCACTGCCAATGAAAATTGGGATACCATACAAGTAACTCACGAAGGAACACCTCAAGTGAAAAAATCAACAGGTACTCTACTATATTCTCAGTATGAAAACTTTACTATGAAAGAAGGAGAGACAATTCAAGAAATGTACACAAGGTTCACAACTCTGACCAATGAACTTAAGTCTCTTGGTAGAGTCATTCTTGAAGAGGACACAGTAGAGAGGATCCTGACAAGGGTGTTACCAATTTCCTGGGAAAGTAAAATCACTGCTATCCAGGATCCAAAATATGGCAACCCTCAGATTGGACGAGCTAATTGGAAACCTCACTGCCTATGAACTTAGAAGGCAGACAATTAAAATTGATGCTCCAAAGAAGGAAAGGAGTCTAGCACTGAGAATTACTGAGGGAGCAGATCTGGAGGAAGATGAGATGGCCATGATTACCAAAGAATTCAGAAGCTTTCTCATAAGGAAGAAGGGCATCTCTAGAGGTGGAAACTACAACAAACCAAAAGATCCAGAAAGGCCAACCAATGAGGGATGCTACAAATGTGGAAAGAATGATCACCATATCAAGAACTGTCCTCAGTGGGAAGTGGAATGGAAAAAGGAGAGGTTTGAAAGAAGGAACATGAAGAAGGAATTGGTCCAACCCAAGAAAACCACAACAAAAGCTATGGTTGTTGCTAGTGGGGAAAGCTCAGATGAAGAATCAGAAGATGGTGAGAATGAAGAACAGGAGCTCATGGCAATTGGAGAATTTGATGAGGAATCATTTGAAAAATCGGAGGTAAGTATATTCCATCTCAAAAACAAAACAAAGTTCCTATCTAAAGAAAAACTTTTTGAGTTGCTACTTGATTTCATGGATGATTCCGAAGAAACAACCAAAGAGAAAGAACAACTCTCTAAAGAGTGTGCAATGCTAAAAGCAAAATGCATGAACCTGGAAATCAGAGTAAGTGAATTTGAAAAGAAAAACACTGCCTTGATGAACCAGGTTCATCCACTCGAAACTAAGATTCTAGAGGTAAAATCTGAAAATTTAAAATTAAAGTTAGGAACTAGTAAAAAGATTGTTGATCATTCTTATATCATATTAGAAGAAAATGTGGATGCCGCCAAGATGTATCTGGACTTGCGACAGCATTATTGGTGGAGGAAGATAAAGAAAGATATATTTTCATATGTAGTTTGGTGTCTAAATTATCAACAAGTTAAGTACGAGTATCAGAGGCCTGGTGGTTTTCTTTAGAAGTTAGAGATTCCTGAGTGGAAGTGGGAGCTTATCACTATGGACTTTGTTGTTAGACTCCCATAGATTCAGTGGAAGTTCGACGGGGTATGGGTCGTTATGGACAGGCTGACCAAGTCTGCAATTTCATTCCAGTGGCAGCTACCTATCCTTCAGAGCTGTTAGCTGATATCTACATCTGTGCGTTCGTTTGTCTCCACAGTGTGCCCGTGTCTATCATTTCTGATCGAGGTATGTAGTTCACCTTACAGTTATGGAGGGTTGTACAACATGAGTTAGGCATGCAGGTTGAGTTGAGCACAACATTTCATCCCTAAACGAGTGGACAGTCCGAGCGCACTATTTAGATATTGGAGGACAAGATCCGCGCTTGTGTTATGGATTTCGGGGGTTCTTGGGATCAATTCTTGCCACTTGCAGAGTTTGCCTACAATAACAACTACCAGTCAAGCATTCAGATGGTTCACTATGAGGCATTATATGGGTGGCAGTGCCGTTCGCCAGTTGGATGGTTCGAGCCGAGGGAGGCTCGGTTGTTAGGTACAAATTTGGTACAAGATGCCTTGGATAAGGCCAAGATTATTCAGGATCGACTTCACATTGTTTAGTCTAGGCTGAAGAGTTATGCCGAACGTAGAGTTCATGATATTTCTTTCATGGTCGGGGAGAGGGTATTGCTTCAAGTTTCACCCATGAAGGGTGCGATGATGTTCGAAAAGAGGGGCAAATTGATCCTTAGGTATATCTGACCCTTTGAGATTCTTCAGGGAGTGGGTGAGGTGGCCTACAAGCTCGCATTGCCACCTAGTTTATTAGCAGTCCATCTGATGTTCCATGTGTCCATGCTCAAAAAGTATGACGGTGATTCGTCCTTTGTGTTAGATTTCAGCTCAGTCCAATTGAACAAAGATTTGACTTATGAAGAGGAGCCGGTGGCTATTATAGCCCAATCGTTTTGATAGTTGAGGTTTAAGAGTTATCATTCAGTTCAAGCGCAATGGAGAGGTCAGCTGATTGAGGTAGCCATTTGGGAGTTCGAGTCGGACAAGCGAAGTAAATATCCACACCTATTCACCAGTCGAGGTACTTTTCTATGTCCGTTCAAGGACAAACGTTTGTTTTAGAGGTGGAGAATGTGATGACCTGATAGGTCATTTACAGTTTTAACTTTAAATTTTATGTTTCAAAACCTCGATTAGCTTCGTTTAGCCTTCCTCAATTTGCGTGCACAGTTCGTGTCTTTCTCTTGAAGATTTCTATGTGAAAATTTGACGAAAATGTGAAATCGTGCCTTAAAACTCATTTGATGATGGTACAGGTGGGTCCATATCATGATTTAGGACTTGGGCATATGCCCGAAATCAAATTCAGAAGTCTCCGGCTCGAATTGTCGCAATTTATTGAAAACAGTAAGCTTAAAGGTTTCAAGAATTAATAAGTTTGACCGAAGTTTGACTTTGTTGCTACTGGGTCCGGATTTGGTTCTGGAACTTGGTATAGGTTCATTACTGTATTTATGACTTGTTTGTAAAATTTGATGTCAAACGGAGTTGATTTGACGTAATTCGAACGTCCAGTTGAAATATTGAAAGTTGTTAAGTTTCATTGTAAAATTTATTTGTTTTAGTGTAGATTCATAGTTCTTGGTGTTATTTTGGTGTTTTGATCACGTGAGTGAGTTTGTATGATATTTTTGGACTTGTGTGCAAGTTTGGTTTGGAGCCTCGAGGGCTCGGGTGAGTTTCAGAGTGATTTTGGATTTAGAATCATACCTGGTGCAAGTTTTATCTGGTGATGGACTGCAGAGTTTTGCAAGTACGAGGTCTGGCTCGCAAATGTGAGCCTTGCTTTTGCGAAGGACACTTCGCATTTGCGAGCATGGGTTGGGACTGGGGTTCTTGCATTTCCGAGATTTCTGTCGCATTTGCGATAATATCATGTTCGCATTTGCGTGAGACCTTCTCATTTGCAAAGATCCTTTCGCATTTGCGGGGTCAAAACCCCAGTTCGCAATTATGACATTTACGCTTGGTTAAAAGCTGAAGAAAGACGGGATTTTAGCTTATTCTTTCAAATTCTAAACCCTAAACACCTTATATATGATTCTCCTAAGAACTTTTCTTCCTTAATTCATTGGTAAGTGACTAATCTACTTTCTTTCAGTTACCCATTCATATCACAAGATTTCAACCTTGAATCTAGGATTTCCATGGTAGAAATTAGGGAATTGGGTAGAATTCAGAATTTTTGTAAAATTGGAATTTAGACCTCGAATTGAGGTCAAATTTTGAATTGAATTGCATAGCCAGGCTTGGGGTAAATGGGTGATTGGGTTTTGGTCCAAACCTCTGGCTTTGATCAAGTGAGTCCGAGGGTTGACTTTTGTTGACTCTTTCAATAATGATCTAAATTGAACCTATTTCATTCGTGGGTAGTTCTAAGGCGTATTTTGAATCACTTGGATAATAATTTTTTGTTTGAAAGTCAAGGCCGTAGTTGAACTTTGAATTGGTTGCGAAGCGAGGTAAGTGTCGTGGTTAACCTTGACTTGATGGAGTAGGACGTGTTTTTCTACTTGTTTAATGTGTGGGTACAACGTATATGTGAGGTGAGAAGTACTTATGTGTTGTTGTTGGGTTAAAGCACGCAGGTAGAACTTTTTTCCTTATGAGTTAGAGCCTCTTTAATTATGACATCCATGCTTAGATTATATTATTACTTATTTGATTGTTCCTTATGTATTTATGGATTAATTGTGATGGTTGAGTATTTTGGAAGTTAAGGTTTGGTATCTTTGAATCATTATTGACATAAAGTACATCCTTTGTGTTATTTATCTCCCAAAATTTTATATTCATTACTACATGGTAAGGGAGAGTGTTAAAGCACGAAGGGTGATGCTGTTCCATTTTAGTACTTCATTTATAATTAATACATAGTGAGGAAGAGAGATAAAGCACGGATGGTTATATTTTTCCATCTATATCAATTATTCATTGTTACATGGGAAAATCGAGAGTAAAAGCACGAAACGTGATGTCGTGCCATTTTCATATTGTATGTTATATGTTCTCCTTGGTTGATGATTTATTTGGCTGTCTTGTATTTGTATTTATCATATCTTTTCCCCCTTTCGCATGTCTCCTCCCAACTGCACATATTAAATCTCTATTTTGTTGTTGTTTGGTACATATATATATGTTTCTACATGTTTAATTATGTAAGTGTCCTGTCATAGCCTCGTCACTACCTCGTCGAGATTAGGCTCAACACTTACAGATTACATTAGGTTTGTTGTGTTCATACTACACTCTGCACTTATTGTGCAGATTTTGGTACTGGTCCCAGCTGTATGTGAGGTGCACTAGCTTGGATTATCACATTCGGAGATTTGAGGTAGATCTGCTGACGTCCGCTAACCTTGAAGTCTTCTCTCTCTTTCCTCTTTTGCTGTTTATTTCATTAGAAACATTTTTATTTATTTCAGACTCTATTTGTAAAACTTCTAGTAGTTCATGTACACGTGACTCCGTATCTTCGGTAGCAGATGTAATTACATGACTTATGCTAGTGTTGTATTAGTTTGATTACCTATCCCTCGTTATTTATCATCACTTTATCTTAAACTATTAAAATTTGACTAATTAACTATCTCACGTCGGCTTGCCTAGAAAGTGGATGTTATGCGTCATCACAACCTCGAGGTTGGGATTCCTGGTCGTGACAACTAATTAAGAAAATTGTATAAAGATACAATTGGTAAGAGTACCTACCTTTAAATTATATATGAGAAACGACTTGAATTCCAAAGGGCTCATACATATTGTTAAAGTATTTCTTTACCCCAGTAACAGAAATAAAGATTCTTAAACTATAGTGAGGGTAAATAGTTTAAAATAATTAGTGAAAATATCATTTAGATAAAAGTCCACGTTTTTTATGAAATCTGCAAATATGTTCTTATATTATTGTCTTTTCATTTCTAATTTTAGATTTCTCAATATGTATGCTATATCACTATATAGAATACTTGAGACTAACAAATTGGTAGGACCGAACTTTGATGATTGGTAAAAAAATTTGACAGTTGTTCTCATGCATAAAAAGCTTATTGATGTGATTGATAAGCCTTCCAAAGAAGTCCCATATGAGGATGATGATGCTACCAAGATTTATCAGAAATACTTGGAAGAATGTGTTGCTACAAAAATGCATCATTCTTGCTTATATGAGTTCTGAACTCCAGAGAAAAATCAGGATATGGATCCAACTGCAATCATCAAACATCTTAAGAAGATGTTTGGTACACAAAGAAGGACAACTAGATACCAGATATATAAGGCTTTATTTGGATCCAAATTGTCTAGAAACTCTCTAGTTGAACCCTATGTCAAATAAAATGATTGATCTTATCGAAGAACTTGAGAAGTTGGGGTGAAAACTGAGTGAAGAGCTTTCTCAAGATTTGATCTTGCAATCACTATCAGAATCCTTTTCACAATTTGCTGTTATGTTTTTTTTTAAAATCCTTCCCAATTTGTTACTAATTTCAATATGCATAAAATGGATTGTGATCTTCATGAGATGCTTAGCATGCTGATTGATTATGAGAATCAACTTGCATCTAAGAAGAAGAAATAAATTGTCATGTTGGTTGGAAACTCTTCTAAGAAGAAGGGTACGAGTAAAAGTAAACCCAAGAAAACGCCTACTTCGCCTAAGGGTGGTGTGACCAAACCCAAAGGCAAAGAAGGCAAAACTGACCAAGTTGATGCTGAATGTTTCCATTGTAAGAAGTAGGACATTGGAAGAGAAACTGCAAGAAGTACCTTGCAACTCTAAAAGACAAGAAACAATGTAAGGCTTCAATGATAAAACTTTTCAAGGTTTGTTTAACTACTACTAATTATTTATTGTGGGTATTAGATATTGACAGTGGCTATAAATCTTCAATATGTTGCAGGGGTTCCAGATAAGTGGAAGGTTGAAGAAAGGATAAGTTAATCTACAAGTTGGAAATAGTGCAAAAGTTGTCGTCGTAGCTATAAGATCAATTTTGTTAATAATGCCTACAGGCAAAGTACTTATGTTGGATGATTGTTATTACATTCCTAAATTTTTTCGAACATAATTTCAGCTTTTATGTTAGACAAACGTGATTTTCGCATTATTATAAGCAATTGTATTTGCTCTTTATTATGGTGATAATTTATATGTGAATGTCTATCTCCAACATGATATTTATTTCTTACCTAATGTGAATGCTAATTCGATTATGCATGTTTCAAGTCTTAAGAGGAAAAGATGATCAAATAAATCATACATACCTTTGGTATTATAGACTTGGTCATATTGGTGAGAAAATATTAACAAGTTGTACAAGGAAGGGTACCTTGAAAAGTATGATTTTGAATCATTTCCAACTTGTGAATCTTGCCTCAAAGGAAAAATAACCAAATCTCCATTTACTGGAAGTGGAGAAAGAGCTTCTCATTTATTGGGACTAATTCATACAGATGTCTATGAGCCAATGAAAATTCAAGCTAGAGGTTGATATCCTTACTTCATTGCCTTCACTGATGATATGTAAAGATATGGATTTTTATATCTTATGAAACATAAATCTCAATCTTCTGAAATATTCAAAAGGTTCTGTAGTGAAATTGAGAAACACATTGTAAAGGTATCAAAGTACTAAGGTCTGATAGAGGTGGAGAATATCTTAGTGAAGATTTTACTAGGTATTTAATAAAGAATGATATTCTCTCACACTGGAGACCTCCAGAAACACCACACCACAATGTTGTGTCTGAATGGACAAATAGAACCTTATTAGGTATGGTGAGATCTATGATGGGGTTCACCAATATTTCAATAAATTTATGGGGATATGCTTTGGAAGCAACAACATACTTACTTAATAAAGTTTCCACTAAGTCAATCTCTAAAACACCATATGAGATATGGAAAGGACGTAAGCCTAACCTTAAATATATTAAAGTATGGGTTATTCCAGCTTATGTATAGAGACTGTAGTATGGTAAACTTAACTCAAGATCTGACAAGTGTAGGTTTATTGGGTATCCTAAAGAAACAATGAGATATTATTTCTATTACCCTTCTAACGTGAAGTGTTTGTGGCTAGTAGAGCAACCTTTTTGAAAAGGGAATTTATTTTGGAAGGAAATTATAGTTGTCACGACCCCAATTTCCCTCCGTAGGATGTCATGACGGCGCCTAGTCTCTAAGATTAGATAAGCCTAACAATTATGCAGAATAACCGAATATAAAGCTGAAACCCAACCTCAACATCTGAAATAAATAAAAAGTACGATTTAAAATAGTTACAACTCCCAAAACCTGGTAGAAATAAGTCACATGCTCTAAAGATGAAATACTAAATATCTCTATAAATCGGTGTCTAATGAGAATAAGGTAAAAAACATAATAAAGATAGAGGGGGACTCCGAGGTTTGTGAACGCTAGTAGATATACCTTGAAGTCTCCACGCACGGGATAGATCACCGGACCTAGCCTGGTAGGAAGTTCCTAGATCTACACAAAAAAATGTGCATAAACGTAGAATGAGTACAACACAATGATACCCAGTAAGTGTCAAGCCTAACCTCGATAGAGTAGTGACGAGGTTAGGTCAGGGACCTACTGGAAATAATAGGAAAAATAAGGCGGAAGATATAATAATGTGATGAATGATAGAGAAGTGTAACAATGGAAATTCATAGAAGATAACAACGTGGAATTCAATAAGACAACTACAACATGTAAGGAAACAAGAATCTTACAAGTTAAGAAACAACAAATAGAGGTAAATCACAGGGATACTCCCGAGGTACCACATCGTAGTCCCAAAAGTAAATATCTCACAATGACACAGAAAAAACCTCGTGCAAATAATGATAACCGCACGACATAAACCTCGTGCCACATAACACTCCGCACGACAGAAACCTCGTGCCATAATAACACTTCGCATGACAGAAACCTCGTGACACAACCAAACAGTTAACTCAACAAAATAACGAAAAAAACACATAACAAATGGAAACAATGAAATTATAGCAAGGAAACATACAGTAAGAGAATGAATACAAAATAAAAGAAAGCGGGTAATTCAACTAGGCATGTTGCATAAATTGCAAGTAAGAGATAAGACACGTAGACATGTGACATTAGGCTAAACATGATGACTACACGTACTAGAGTAACTCAAATAATGGAATAAAAAAGGAACTATTTAGCAAAAATTGGATTTTTAACATTTAGCTCGAGTACACACTCGTCACCTCGCGTACACGGCCTTCAAATATTGCAAATACCATAATAGTTCCAAATCCTAAGGGGAATAGCCAAGTATTACTTCACTTCCTCTTAGTTCAAGTTATTCCTTAGCGATTGTCCCCCACACACGATTAGACAAGTCACTTACCTCGAACCTCGCTCAATCAATCAATATGAAGGCCTTTCCCGCGACTTTCCGACTCTGAACAGCTCAAATCTAGACAAGAATAATTACATACTATAATTATAACTATAGGAAATTATTCTAAATAATGAAATTATGATTTTAGCAAGAATTGAAAAATCGCCCCAAAAAGTCAACCCGCGCCCATGTCTCAGAATAAGGTAAGAGTCACAAAATACGAACACACATTAAACCACGATTTCACGCATACCAAAATTACTCAAATCTGATAAAAAAATCTCGATCAAAACCTCAAAATTTGGCCTAAGTAGTTTCCACCTTTTCCTCCAAATTCCTAACCCAAATCCTTAATTAAATGAAGAAATTAAGTTCTGACAATCCCTCAAAATTTCGCCTCAATCCGAGCTCTCTAGGTCCAAAAATGGATAATGAAATCAAACCCTCAAACTTAGGCCTTTTATGCCCACTTAAACCGCTTCTGCGGCTCTGCACCTGCAAAATTTCCATCGCANCCCCCCCCCCCAAAAAAAAATCTCGCTTCTGCAGCACTCTAAGCGTACATGTGTTTGTGATTTTGCGAAGGGACAACCACATTTGCGCTTCCTCTTCTGCGTGCCACTAACCGCATCTGAGGTCCCCACTAACCTAACTTACTCACACTTCTGCAGCTCAAGGACGCTTCTGCGATGCCGCACCTCCAGCCAAAGGTGGGCAGGTGCGATTGCACCAGACCCTGGCAAGCTTCAGCAATCACTTAAGACCTAAGTTGGTCCGGATTCCAATTCGAAACACACCCGACGCCTCCAGGACCTCGTCCGAATATACCAACAAGTCCTATAATATCATACAAACTTAGTCGAGCCTTCAAATCACATCAAACAACGCTAAAAATACGAATTGCGCATCGATTCACGCCTAATGAACTTTAGAACTTCTAACTTCTACATCTGATGTCGAAACCTATCAAATCAAGTCTGATTGACCTCAAACTTTGCACACAAGTCACAACTGAAATTACAGACCTACTCCCACTTTTGGAATCTGAATCAGATCCTGCTATCAAAAAGTCCACTCCTGGTCAAACTTTCCAAAATTATCCAACTTTCCAACTTTCACCAATAGACGTCGAAATGATCTACGGGCCTCCAAATCAACATCTGGACACACTCCTAAGACCTAAGTCACCCTCCAGAGCTATTGGGACAGTCGATACTCCATTTCGTCTTTGTCTTCACACAACACGGTCAATTCCTAGAACTTAAACCAACTTAGGGACTATGTGTCCCATTTCATTGATAACCAAAATCACACCTCCCGACAAGTTACATAATCACAAAATGAAATAGAGGGGCAATAAATAGGGATTTAGGGCTAATTATCTCAAAACGACTGGTCGAGTATTTACAATAGTGGAGAAATAGAACTTGATGAAGTTCAAGAAACTAATGAATCAACACAAAATCAAAATCATGACACACAAGTTGAAGAACCTTTATCAAATGTTTTGTAGTTGACAAGGAAGTTTCCATCTTCAACGGTTGAAGTTCAAGAACTAAATGTAGTTCAAGAACAGGTTAATGAACCAGTTCCAAACAAAATTGAACAACAACCAGATCGAGCACAAGGTAAATATGTTTTACAAGCACCTCTTAGAAGGTCTATACGAGAACATCATGTACCAACTAGATTAAATCTAATGGTACACGATGATGTATCAAATAAGGTTTATCATAATGATGATGATCCTAAGACCTATGAAGATGCTATACAAAATTCTGACTATGAGAAATGGCAAAAAACCATGGAATCCATGAAGGGAAATAAATATGGACTTTAGGTAAACCTTCAGATGATATAAGACCTATGGGTTGTAGATGATTTTTTAAGAAAAAGATTGGAGCTGACGTAAAGGTGGAGATCTACAAAGCCCGTTTTGTTGCCAATGGATATGGTCAGAAAGAATAAGTCGACTATGATGAGACTTTCTCTCCCGTGGCAATGCTCAAATCAATTTAGATTTTGCTTGCTATAGTAGCATACTATGATTATGAAATATGTCAAATGGATGTGAAAACAATTTTCCTTAATGGTAAGCTAGAAGAGGATGTGTACATGACACAAACTGAAGGTTTCACATCTTCATCTGATCATAATCAAATATTCTAGCTACAAAGATCCATTTATGGACTAAATCAAACTTCTCGAAGTTGGAATATTCGCTTTTAACAAGACAATTGAAAAATTCAATTGTGTTAGATGCGAAGAAGAGCCTTGTGTGTATAAAGAGGTTAGTGGGAGCACAATTATATTCTTAGTAATGTATGTTGATGATATTTTACTAATAGGGAATGATATAACGTCATTGAAAAGTACCAAGATATCACGACCCAAAATCCTAACTTAGGTCGTGATAGAGCCCAAAGGCGGGGTCAGGCAAGCCAACACTCAATTTACTAAGGGTTCTTTCTTATTAGATTAAACATTTCGGCATATACTCAGTTTTTAAAACTTAAAACATAAATCTATAAGGATAATTAGCCAGTTTTTAATCCAAAAGAGGTCATGAGGAGGCGTGAGCCAATATATATACAGACTCGTAATCCATAATAACTATCACGTGTGTACCAGAACTAGTGTCACAAGTCCTACGGGCATACTAATAGAATATAGAAAAGATATAATATCACTATCTGAAAGAGATAGACGGGAAATAAGCAAAAGAAACCCCATGGTGCTGCCGGAGATTGCTAGGAGAAAGCAGCTCACCGTGAAGTCATGTCCGTCTACAATCAGAATTCAGCTTCGGTCTGACAACCAGATGCACCAGCCTCGGAACCTGTACAATTAAGTACAGAAGCGTAGCATGAGTACATAAATATATATTTACCCAGTGAGTATCCCGCCTAACCTCGAAGAGGTAGTGACGAGAGGTCGATTTCACACTCACTAAGGTCCAACAATATAAGTTAACAGAATATGATGAAAATGGTAGGCATGTAAAGGAAGTGAAGCAACAAATATACAAGTCACTGAAAGCCAAGTAAATACTGGAAATAAATAAACAATTACTACTTCACCTTCCCCCAAATATCTGTCAAATCAGTGTACATAAATTTAGTAACAAATAAATCATGCGCATACAGAATAAGGACAACCGGCCTGAGCCATAAGATAGTCATATTTGTGCACTGCCAAGGGTCAAACGGCCCGAACCATAAGTTCACCTTGCCATAAAGTACTCACATCTATGCACTGTCGAGGATCGAACGGCCCGAACCATAAGTGCATATTTGCCATAAAGTAATCATCTTTATGCACTGCCGAGCATCGAACGGCCTGAACCATAAGTGCCTCTTTCAATCCGCCGTGGCATATGGCCTGCTCCCATAAGAGTGGGGGAAATCACACTCCACTCGCGGAATGTAAATTGTGAAGCGGTCACATGCACACACAATATTCCTTTTTAAATTACCTTTCAGTAAAACAATCCCTTACAAACTTTCTCAAACTCCATGATCTCAGGGAAATAAGCCGCATGTAACATTTAATTTATTAAGTATATAGTCCATTTCAAGTAAAACACAAGGCATGATGTGGACCAAACTACCCGGACATAATAATAATAACTGCTACGTACGGACTCTCGTCACTTTGTACATACGTAGCCCCCACAATTATCACTCATAGCATTTAAATCACCTACGGGGACAATTCCCTCTTACGAGGTTAGAAAGGATACTCATCTCACGTCGAACCTACTCCCAAGGTCAAGAATGCGTCCAAAACTCCGAACTCGCCACCCAAGGACTCGAAACTAATCAAATGATACGTAAGTATATCAATTTATACTCAAAGCATGGAATTCTCCTACTATTTAGTCAAATTCATCATTCTTGAAGAAATCCCAAAATCCAACCCCGAGCCCGCATGCTCGAATTCCAAAAATTCTCAAAGGAAACACTCACTCATAACCTAAGGATCGTTAATATATGATTTTTGTATGAATTCATAGCCAATACACGGGTAATTTTCTAAATTTTCGAAAGCCCTAGGTTACTACCCAAATCCTTAATTTTCACTAATTAGGTAGTTAACTTAAGTAGTAATTCATGCATTAAACTAATACTAGGGTAGAATTTACTTACCTTCAATAACTAGGTCGTTTGCCCCTCTTGAATGCTAAAATCTCCCCAAGGAAGAAGAAGAAGATGAGGAAAATGAATTAATCCCGCTATAAAAACACACTACCCAGTGGTTTCCTCTATGCGAACACAGCCTGGGCAGTGCGTTCGCGATGCTATAAATGACCAGGCCCACTTGGGCCTTCCATGCGAATGCGGAGGGAGACCTGCGAACGCACAGGGTAGGGGGTAGCTGGGATGGCCTAATGGCCGGACTCTATGCGAACGCGGGGGAGGTGTGCGAACGCACTGGGTCAGAAGCCCAACCAATCGCGATCGCGCTGCCTTTAGTGCGAACGCACAGGGCATTCACCTCCCTTGCCCAGTTCCTTCTTCGCGAACACGGAGAAGGAAACTAGACCTGGAATTTCTGGTGTTCTGAAATTAGCTCCGAGGGGTTCGAAACTCACCCGAGCCCCTCGGGACCCCATCCAAAGGCACTAGCAAGTCGGTGTTCATGATACGGACTTGCTCGAATTTTCGGAACATGAAAAACAACAACGAAACTAAGAATCCGACCCCAAAACCAAATTGAATCAAACTTTGAACTTTAAGTTCTAGAATTTGCTAACAATGCGCCGAACCGACCTATACTACTCGGAATGACACCAAATTTGTAGGCAAGTCATAAATGAAATAATGGAATTAATCTCGGTCTGAAATTCTATTCGGACCTCGATAAAACAAAAAACGTCCCAAACAACAATATTAACTCAAGGAAATTCTTATTTCGATATTGGGCGCCAAAATGCTCCCGGGTCATCCAAAACCCATTCCAAACATACGCCCAAATCCTAAATCATCATACAAAGCTACCGGAACCATCGAGTCAAGTCATAAATCACAATAAGCCGTTATGGGAAGTTTCATTTAGGGGAACGGGGTCCAATAATGCAAAGCGACCGGTCGGGTCGTTACATTCTCCACCTCTTAAACAAACCTTCGTCCTCGAACGGGTCTAGAATCATAACTGAAGTGATGAATAACTGCAGATATCTGCTCCGCATGTCCTCCTCAAACTCCCAAGTCGCTTCCTCGACTGGTTGGCCCCTCCACTAGACCTTCACTGCAGAAACTCTCTTGGACCTCAACTGGAGATCCTGTCTATCAATAATAGCAATTGGCTCCTCCTCGTAGCCCAACCTCTCATCCAACTGTATAGTGCTGAAATCAACCACGTGAGAGAAGTCGGAGGTGGTACCTCCGTAGCATGGATACATGAAAGATCGGATGAACTCCTGATAAACTGGGAGGTAAGGCTAGCTCATAAGCAACCTCCCCAACTCGCATCAACACCTCGAAGGGACCTATAAACCTCGGGCTCAGCTTGCCCTTCTTCCCAAACTCATAATACCCTTCATCGACGAGACCTTCAACAGAACCTTGTCTCCCTCCATAAATGATACATTAGGCGCCCTCTGATCAGCGTAACTCTTCTGTCTGGACTGTGCTATGCAGATCCTCTCCTGAATCAACTTCACCCTCTCCAAAGCATCCCTTACCAGGTCGGTACCATATAACTTACCCTCGCCAGGCTCAAACCACCCTATAGGGGAACGACATCGCCGACCATACAAAGCCTCAAATGGAGCCATCTCGATGCTGGTCTGGTAACTATTACTGTAAGAAAACTTGCAAGATTTGCTCCCACTGACCTCCGAAGTCAATCACGCATGCCCTGAATGTCCTCCAATATCTGAATTGTACGCTCCGACTGGCCATCAGTTTGAGGGTGAAATGTTGTGCTGAGATCTATCTGGGTGCCCATATCACTATGCAATGCTCTCCAGAAATGCGAGGTGAACTGAGGACCTCGATCTGATATAATGGACACTGACACACCGTGCAACCGGACAATCTCTCTAATGTAGATCTGGGCCAACCTATCAGAAGTATAAGTAGTAGCCTGGAATGAATTGTGCCGATTTGGTCAATCTATCCACAATGACCCGAACCGCGTAAACCTTCCGCAAAGTCTGAGGCAAGCCAACCACGAAGTCCATAGTGATGCGCTCCCACTTCCACTCAGGAATGGGCATCTACTGAAGTAGGCCTCCTGGCCTCTGGTGCTCATACTTAACCTGCTGGCAGTTAAGACACCTAGTCACATACTCTACAATGTCCCTCTTCATCCGCCTCCACCAGTAATGCTGCTTCAAATCACAATACATCTTCGTAGCACCAGGATGAACAGAATACCGAGAACTGTGTGCCTCCTCTAGAACCCTCTCCCTCAGGCCATCAATGTAAGGAACACATAAATGGCCCTGGAGTCTCAGAAAACCATCCTCTCCAATAGTAACCTATTTGGCACCACCCCGTACCACTGTCTCCCGAAGCTCTGCTAAGCACGGATCATCGAACTGCCGGGCCTTAATCTCCCCAAATAACGAAGACTGAGCAAACACATGTGCTAAAACTCGACGAGGCTCTGAAAGGTCTAATCTCACTAGGAGATTGTCCAAGGACTGCATGTCCAAGGCTAGAGGTCTCTCCTCTACCGCAATATAAGCCAAGCTACCCATACTTTCCGCCTTCCTGCTCAAAGCATATGCTACCACATTTTCCTTGCTCGGATGATAAAGAATGGTGATATCATAATCGTTCAACAACTCAAGCCATCTGCGCTGCCTCAGATTAAGATCTCTTTGTTTGAACAAGTGCTGCAAGCTGCGGTGGTCTGTATAAACCTCATAGGACACCCTATACAAGTAGTGCCTCCAAGTCTTAAGAGCATGAACAATCTCCGCCAACTCCAAATTGTGCACTGGGTAATTCTTCTCATGAACCTTCAGCTGGCACGAAGCATAAGCAATAACTCTCCCTTCCTACATCAACACACACCCCAAGCCAACGCGTGAAGCGTCGCAATATATTGTGTACATCCCAGAACCGGAAGGCAATACCAGAACTAGCATTGAAGTCAATGCCGCCTTGAGCTTCTGAAAGCTTGCCTCACACTCGTCAGACCATCAAAATGGGTCCTTCTTCTGAGTCAATCTAGTCAATGGAGCTGCAATAGAAGAGAACCACTCCACAAATCGGCGGTAATAGCCTGCTAGGCCCAAAAAGCTCCTGATCTCTGTAGCTGAAGTAGGACGCGACCAACTCTGAACTGCCTCGATCTTCTGAGGATCAAAATTGATACCCTCTCTGGATACCACATGCCCCATGAATGCTATGGAATCCAACCAGAACTCACACTTGGATAACTTAGCATATAGCTTCTGTTCCCACAAGGTCTGGAGCACAAATCTCAAATGATGTTCGTGCTCCCCTAGGCTACGTGAGTAAATCAAGATGTATACAATAAAGACAATGACAAAGGAATAAATATACGGCCTAAACACCATATTCATCAAGTCCATGAATGTTGTTGGGGCATTAGTCAAGCCAAAGGACATCACCAGGAACTCATAGTGGCCATATCTCGTACGGAAAGCAGTCTTCGGAATATCCGAGGCCCAAATCTTCAACTGATGGTAACCCGATCTCAAATCAATCTTAGAAAACACCCTAGCACCCTGCAACTGGTCAAAGAAATCATCGATGCGCGGAAAAAGGATACTTGTTCTTAATGGTGACCTTGTTCAACTGGCGGTAATCAATACACATCCGCATGGACCCATCATTTTTCTTCACGAATAGAACTGGAGCACCCCACGGTGATACACTATGTCTGATGAACCCCTTAGCCAACAACTCCTCAAGATGCTCCTTCAAATCCTTCAACTCTTTCGGAGCCATACAATACGGAGGAATAGATATAGGTTGGCTGCCTGGAGCCAAATAAATGCCGAAATCAATATCACGATATGGAGGCATGCCTGGAAGATCTGAAGGAAATACATCAGCAAACTCTCAAACAACTGGCACTGAATCAATCGTCACAGACCGGCGGTGGTGTCCCGCACATAAGCAAGATAGGTCAGACACCCTTCTCGTCCATATGTCGAGCCTTCATGAATGAAATAACCCGGCTAGCTGCACAAACTGAGGAACCTCTCCACTCCAGCCTAGGCTACTCGGGCATGGCTAAAGTAACGGTCTTGGCATGGCAATCTAGCACGACATGATAAGGAGATAGCCAATACATGCCTAGAATAACCTCAAAATCGACCATGTCGAGCAATAAAAGGTATGCTCTGGTCTTGAATCAACATAATATGATCACACAAGACCGATAGATCGGGTCTACCACCACAGAATCTCCCACAGGAGTGGACACATATATAGGAGAACCCAAGGACTCGCGAGAAGCATCCAGAAAATGAGAAAATAATGCTGAAACATATGAATAACTGGACCCTCGATCAAAAATATTGAAGCCTTTATACCACATACTGAGATAATACCTGTGATCATGGCGTCTAAGGCCATTGCATCTGATCTGGCCGGAATGGCATAGAATCTGGTTGGAGTACCGGAAGACTGAGCTCCACCAGAGTGAATAGGAGCTACATGACCTCCCCCTGATTGGCCTCCACCTTTAGGACGACCCTGCCGACCTGTCCTCCACCTCTAGGTGGCCGGACTACTGATGTCGTACCCAACGGCTGATAACCCTGTTGTACGACCTTTCCCTAAAACCTGGGACAATGCCTCCTCATCTGACCTGGCTCCCCACACTCGTAACAACCCCCAGGTACCATAGTCTGCTACCTCAAAGAAGAACCCTGAATGGCCAGAGGGCGTTGTGAGCCCTCTGGCATAGCACTGAAGTAGGGGTCGGAAAATCTCGGATGACTTGGATAATCACTGGTGAATTCTGAATGGCTGGAGGACGGTAGGAATGCTCTGGCATGGCTCTGAAATATGGCCTCTCTGGAACACCTCAGGGAGGTAGTGGAGGTGCTGAATATGAAGGCCTACTGGGCTGACTACTGCTAAACTAACCTCTGCCCCTAGCTGGGGCACCTATGATATCTCCAGAGAATCTAGCCCTCTTGTCCTGTTGCCCCTACTCCCTAGTCCTCGACCGATACCCCTTGATTCTGTGAGCGATCTCTACCACGAGCCGATAAGGAGTACCCATCTCCACCTCTCGATCCATGGTGGCACAAATACCTGGATGCAACCCAGCCATAAATCAGAATCGAGCTCCGCTCTGACAACCAGATGCACCAGCCTCAGAACCTGTACAATTAAGTACAGAAGCGTAGCATGAGTACATAAATATATATATGTACCCAGTGAGTATCCCGCCTAACCTCGAAGAGTTAGTGACGAGAGGTTGACTTGACACTCACTAAGGTCCAACAATATAATTTGACAGAATATGATGAAAATGGTAGGCATGTAAAGACAATGAAGCAACAAATATACAAGGCACTTAAATCCAAGTAAGTACTGGAAATATAAAAAACAATTACTACTTCACCTTCCCCCAAATATTTGTCAAATCAATTTACATGAATTTAGTAACAAATAAATCACGCGCATACGGAATAAGGACAACTAACCTTAGCCATAAGAAAGTCATATTTGTGCACTGCCAAGGGTCAAACGGCCCAAACCATAAGTGCACCTTGCCATAAAGTACTGACATCTATGCACTTCCGAGGATCGAACGGCTCGAACCATAAGTGCATCTTTGCCATAAAGTAATCATCTATATGCACTGTCGAGGATCGAACGGCCCAAACCATAAGTGCATATTTTAATCCGCTGAGGCATACCGCCCGCTCCCATAAGAGTGGGGGAAATCACACTCCGCTCGCGGAATGCAAATTGTGAAGCGGTCACATGCACACACTATATTCCTTTTTAAATTACCTTTCAGTAAAACAATTCCGTACAAATTTTCTCAAATTCTATGATCTCAGGGAAATAAGCCGCATGTAACATTTAATTTATTAAGCATATAGTCCATTTCAAGTAAAACACGAGGCATGATGTGGACCTAACTACCCGGACATAATAATAGTAGCCGCTATGTACGGACTCTCGTCACTTTGTACGTACGTAGCCCCCACAATTATCACACAGGGCATTTAAATCACCTACGAGGACAATTCCCTCTTACGAGGTTAGAAAGGAGAGTCACCTCGCGTCGAACCTACTCCCTGGGTCAAGAATGCGCCCGAAACTACGAACTCGTCACCCAAGGACTCAAAACTAATCAAACGTTGCGTAAATATATTAATTTATACTCAAAGCATGGAATTCTCCTACTATTTAGTCAAATTCATCATTCTTGAAGAAATTCCAAAATCTAACCCCGGGCCCGCATGCTCGGCTACCTAAAATTCTCAAAGGAAACACTCACCCATAACCTAAGGATCGTTAATATATGATTTTTGTATGAATTCATAGCCAATGCATGGGTAATTTTCTAAATTTTCGAAAGCCCTAGACTACTACCCAAATCCTTAATTTTCACTAATTAGGTAGTTAATTTAACTAGTAATTCATGGATTAAACTAATACTAGGGTAGAATTTACTTACCTTCAATAACTAGGTTGTTTGTCCCTCTTGAATGCTAAAAATCGCCCCAAGGAAGAAGAAGAAGATGAGGAAAAATGAATTAATCCCGCTAAAAAAACACACTGCCCGGTGGTTTCCTCTATGCGAATGCATCCTGGGCAGTGCGTTCACGATGCCTTAAATGACCAGGCCCACATGGTCCTTCTATGTGAACGTGGAGGGAGCCCTGCGAACGTGGAGGGAGCCCTGCGAACTCACAGGGTAAGGGGGTAGCTGGGCTGGCCCAAGGGCCGGACTCTATGCGAACATGGGGGAGGTGTGCGAACGCACTGGGTCAGAATCCCAACCCATCGTGATCGTGGTACCTTTAGTGCAAATGCACAGGGCATTCACCACCCCTGCCCACCTTCTTCGCGAACGCGGTAACCCCTCTGCAAACATGGAGAGGGAAACCAAACCTGGAATTTCTGGTGTTTTGAAATTAGCTCCGAGGGGTCCGAGATTCACCCGAGCTCCTCGAGACACCGTCCAAAGGCACTGGCAAGTCGATATTCATGATACAGACTCGCTCAAATTTTCGGAACGTGAAAAACAACAACGAAACTAAGAATCCGACCCCAAAACCAAACTGAATCAAACTTTGAACTTTAAGTTCTAGAATTCGCTAATAATGCGCTGAACCGACCTATACTACTTGGAATGACACCAAATTTTGCAGGCAAATCATAAATGGCATAAAGGAACTATTCTTGGTCTCAGAATTCCATTCGTACCTCAAGAACACAAAAACACATCCCAAACCATAATTTTAACTTAAGGAAATTCTTATTTCGATATTGGGCGCCGAAATGCTCCTGGGTCATTCAAAACCCATCCCAAACATACGCCCAAGTCCTAAATCATCATACGAAGCTACCGGAACCATCGAAACTCAATTTTGAGGTCGTTTGCTCAAAATATTGACCGAAGTCAAACTTGGCCTTAAAGGCCAACCTGAAGGAACTAAGTGTTCCAATATTGCTCTAAACACTTCTGAATCCTGGACCACCCGCGCCCGCAAGTCATAAATCACAATAAGGCGCTATGGGAATTTTCATTTAGGGTAACGGGGTCCGATAACGTAAAACAACGGGTCTGGTCATTACACAAGATTTGTCTATCTGAATAGTTCTCCATGAAAGACTTGGGTGGAAGCAACTTATATTTTGGGAATAAAGATCTATAGAGATAGATCAAGGAAGCTGCTTGGACTTTTCCAGTTTTTGTACACTGATACCATCTTAAAGAGGTATAACATGGATAATTCTAAAAGAGGCTATTACCCGATAGGTACTGGAATTACTCTCAATAGGGAGGATTTTCCTAAAACACCTGAAGAGAGAGACAACATGAGTAGGAGCCCATACGCTAGTGCAGTGGGAGCTATCATGTATACCATGACATGTACACGTCTTGATGTGTCTTATGCACTAGGAGTGACTAGCCGATATCAGGAAAATCCTGGTGAGGAACATTAGAAGGAGGTGAAGACTATTCTTAAGTACTTAAGAAGGACTAAAGACAAATTCCTCATTTATGGAGATTCTGAGTTGAAACTTGAAGGTTATACTGATGCAAGTTTCTCTTTAGATAAAGATGATAACAAATCTATTTCTAAATATGTATTCACCTTAAATGGTGGTTCAGTGAGTTTCAAACAAGCTACAATAGCTGATTTAGTGACTGAAACAGAATATAAAACAACTAGTGAAGCTGCTAAGGAAGCTATATGAATGAAAAAGTTGTTCCTTCAATAGAAGGTGAGGTTCCATTGTTCTGTGATGATACTCGATCCATTGCTCTAGCAAAACAACCAAGATCACACCAAAAATCCAAACACGTTCTGTGAAGGTATCACTGATAAGAGATCATTGAACGTGGAGACGTCGAGATTTAGAAGGTTGATGAAAAGGAAAATGTTGTAGACCCATTCACTAAAGCTCTTGGAGCAAAGAAGATTCACAAGCACAAGCGAAAATTGGAATTGAAGTACAAGAGCGATTGGCTCTAGTGCAAGTGGGAGATTGTTAGGGATATAGTAGATATGCCCTAGATCCAATATCACATATGATGTCTTGAACATATTTTTGTGAAAATTATTTGATATAAAATATATGGCACCTGATATTCTTTTATCATAGTTTTTATTAATTATTTGATTAACTTGATAATGTCCTTGATTAAATTTTGAGACTTGACATTGTGATGGAGATCATGATAATAAGAGCGAAGTTTCTTATAATATAATCTAAATTTGGTCTTGATAAGATGATTATTAATTTGGACATTTGTAATCTGGTTAGATTAATATTTATGTGCACGTCTTTATGGGAAAAATATTAATTGATCTCATTAACAAAATCAAATAGATCGATGATGTATATAGAGATATGATCATTAAACTGACTCGTTGGATAAATCATAATGGTTAGAATTATCATAAACTGTAAATAGGATATTCTCTTGAAGAATGTGATATAGTAGTTTCTTTTGACATGAGATCATAGTAATTAACAAGTTATTTATTGTGCTTTGATACTAAACACTTATGGCCCTAAAACTCTTGGTAATGAGTTTAAGCTCCATGTTGTCATGTATTGTAAATGACAAAATTAAGACCTTGGCTAGGGAAATCGAATTAAAGAAGAAAAGAGTTTCTTAGGTCATTCAGTGGTCGATTATATTTGATATGAACACATAGTTAGTAGCCTAATAGGATTTAACAGTTGAACCATATCGTAGGGTGACCCAAAGCTATAAGGATAGAAGGAATTACTACATTATTCTTCTACCGGTTCTTGAGTGTAAATAGTATATTTCATTATATCCGGTCGTTAAGGAGTGTTGCTGGATGCCACCCTTGATTAGTATATTAATACAATCAATTTACTACCAACTTAGTATTGAACCTAAGGGATCGCACACTAACGTGTGCTATGATCTTTGTTAAAGGATTAATTACTTTATTGTTTGATAATTAGAGAGATTAATTAGTCAAATAAATTAAAATATTAGTCTATAGAAAATATTATTATATTCTTTGCTAGCACAAATGATGTAATTAATATTGTGAACAAATTGAAGTTTTCTATTTAATTAAATTATATATATATTTAATATTTATTTATATATGGTATGTATATAAATATTAATAAAGAGTACTTATGAAGTCCATTTAGAATTGGACTAACGAAGAAAGTCCATAAAGGACGTCGCCATCTTCTTACCTATATAAAAAGGGATTGGAATTGTAATGACCCGACTGGTCGTTTTGTTTTCTAGATCCCCGTTCCTTTAAATAAGACTCTCCATATGTGTTTTTACTAGTTTATGACTTGTGGGGATGGTTAGTTCAAGTTTGGAAAGGTTCGGGTTGAAATCGGAACTTAGTTCCTTAATATTGTCTTAAAAAGGTTAAGTTTGACTTGAGTCAAAATTTTGAGTAAACGACATCGGATACGGAATTTGACAGCCCCAATAGGTTTGTACAATGATTTTGGACTTCGACATATGTTTGGATCAGGTTTTGGATGACCCGGGAGTGTTTCAACACTTAATATTAAAATTGGCACATTGAAGGTTTTCAAGTTCTTTAAATTTGGTTTGAAGTAGGTTTTGGTGTTATCGAGGCATGTTTTAGATTTCGAGCTTGGGAATAGTTCCGTATGGTGATTTAATACTTTCACACAAAACATTTTGTCGCTCGAGTAGTCTAAGTATGATTCGGCACGTTCGGAGCAAGTTAAAAACTTGAAGTTCATAACTTGATTCAATTTTGTTTTGGGGTGTGGTTCTTAGTTTCGTTGTTGTTTTACGCATTTTGATAGTTTGAGCAGGTCCGAGTCTTATTTATGGACTTTTTGGTGCATTTAGACGGGGTCCCGAGTGGCTCGGGTGTATTTCGGACCACCCGGAGTTAAGTTGAAAACATCAGAATTTTCTTTTCTGGCTTCCTTCTTCGCAAACATGGAGAAGTAATCACGTTCGCGATGAAGGAATGGGGTTGGTTGGAATATTGCACTATGCGTTTGCAAGATGGAGACCGTGTTCGCAGAGCTCTATGCTGCTGGCATACGCGTTCGCGCTCAGGCCTTCGCATTAGCGAAGTGAGACGCCAGCTAGGGAAGGGGGGGTCAGTCATTGGTCTTCGCGTTCACGAAGAGGCCATCGCGTTCGTGATAGGTGGGGCAGCTAAGACTTCGCGTTCGTGAACAATATATTTTTGGGCTTTGCTTTCTGGCCTTCGCGATCGCGGATGCCAAAGCACGATCGCGTATAATTACACCGGCAGAAATATTTTAAAAATAGGACTTAGACCCATTTTTCTCATCTTCTCACTTGTGTGGTCCGAATTTGGAGCTTCTCAGAGAGGGGTTTCCACCTAGCTATTGAAGGTAAGTAATTCATATCCAATGTAAGTTTAATACGTAGATAGTGGGTAGGTTGTAACATGTAAATTTATGAAAATTATGAGTTTAGTTGAAAAACCTAGGTTTTGATAAAAATGAGATTTAACCACGAAAATAATTATGGAAATTTCCCCTTTCTTTATTTTATAGATATGGATTTTATCGATCAGTAATAATAATGCCAGTAATTTGAACATGGTATATAGACTTAATTTGTTTATGAACTCCTAATTTTATCAATTCCAATAAACTAATCTGTAACGACTCGGTCGGTCGTTCCGAGAGTTTAGCCCGTTTCTCCCATTTCTACTTCATTGCTTGTGTGTCTCATCTCTTTTGTGTGGCGTTGGGTTGGTTGACTCGGGCTCAGAGTGGTCATGGTGGGAAATGAGACACTTAGTCTCTTAAGTTGGCCTTATAGTTAGAAAAGTCAACTGAAAGTTGACTATTGGGTAAACGACTTCGGAATGTGGATTTTGTATCTCGCATAGCTTCGTTAGGTGATTTGGAACTTAGGAGTGTGTTCAGAATGAAGTTTTGATGTCCGGTGTATAATTAGGCTTGAATTGGCAAAAGTTAGTTTTTGGCAATTTTCGATAAGCAGTGGAAAATACGCTATCATGGTCGGGATGGAATTCCGGAAGTTGGAACATATTCGTAATGTCATTTTGGATATGTGCGCAAATTTTCAGGTCAATCGGGTGTGTTTTGGATGGTTTCGGCATACTTGGTGAAATTTAGAAGTTTCAAAGTTCATAGGCTTGAATTTGGGGTGATTATAGTGTTTTCGCGTTGTTTTTGGTGTTTTGAAGGCTCGACTAAGTTTGAATGAGGTTATAAGAATTTTTGGTATTTTGGTTGGGGTCCCGAGGGGCTCGAGATGATTACTGATGGCCATCGAGGAGTTTTGAAGAGTGAAAAAGGTTGCTGGTGTGAAGTCTTCTGATGTTTCCACACTTGCGGATAGGGAGCCGCAGGTGCGGACAAGGGGCGCAGGTGCGGAACTCGGTCAGACTGAAGAAGATCGCAGGTGCGCACCTGGGACCGCACTTGCGGAGTCGCAGGTGTGGAAATGACCCTTTAAGTGAATTCTCGCAGGTGCGCACCTGGGACCGCATGTGCGGTCATCGCTGGGCAGAATATATAAAAAGGGCCCTTAGTGAATTTTGGTCATTCTTTCACCATTCTTATTCGGGTTTGAAGTTTTTGAAGGGTTTTGAAGAGGGGGATTGATAGTTCTTCATTGAATTAAGGATTTTGGACTTAAAACTCGTTTATATGTAATTAAAGGTCTGATTAGTGGTGAAAATTGGGGTAAAATAGTGCAATAAATGGGTAAGTAGGGCTTGTGAGTTAGAGACTTCAAAATGGGAATTTGAGAGGTCATTTGAACTCCGATTTTAGTATTTTGGGTATGTATGGACTCGTGGGAGGATGAGGATTCTTGTGGTGTAAATTTTATCGAGTTCCGAGACGTGGGCCCGGGGGTCGGGTTTTACCAATTTCGGGGTTTTTGGGTATTTTTAATAAACTTCGATTGGGTTTCGTTCCTTGGCATATTATAATGGTATAAATCTGATTTTTGGTAGATTTGGAGCACTTGGAGGCCGAATCTAGAGGCAAAGGCACTGCGGAGTAGTACTTTAGCCGGTTTTGAGGTAAGTAACGTTTCCAAACTTGGTTCTGAGTGTTCGAAACCCCGAGCTAAATGATTTACGACTATAATTGAGGTGACGCACATTCCAAGTGATGGGAGTGCAGGCGTGCACCGAGTATTTGTGGCCTGGCTTATCCCATGGCATTTGTCCAGTAGTTATTATTGATCGGTATCCGCACTTCTATTAATGTAGTAATTGTTGAACCTGTTAGAAATCATGTTAAGTATAAATTCTAGGCTTCACCCCGAAAACGCTGTGATCCGAGTGGTCGTATATTACTGTCTCATTTTGTGATTATTTGATTTCATATACTCAGTCCTGTTATAGCATATCACTTCATACCTCAGTCTCAGTATTGTTAATTATATGCATGCTTATCATTGTTTCGGGCAGATGGATGCATATATGATCCATGTGAGTGAGACTGGAGAGTAATGACTGAGTGAGGCCGAGAGCCTGTTATTGAGACAGTTATGAGATCGGACTGCACACTGCAGCGATGCTTAAATCATGCGTTCGTTTGGTTGATATAGCTCTTGGGCCACTAGGGGCCCTCCAGAGTCTTTACAACCCCAGTGAGCGCATTGATGTTGAGGGGTGGATTTTCCCTGGGAATGGATCCTGTCCGAAGTGGATGTTATGTGAGGGATGGATCGTCCCTGGACATGGATCTTGTCCGAGTGTTGTATTCTGGAGATGGACTTTCTCTGTGGGGCTGGATTGGCCTTTTTCCTCAGTACGGAATGACTACGGTCATCGATGACTATGTACCTTCTGGGATGGACCTTCCCTGGGCCTGAGAGACATATACGGTACGGAATGGACTGTTGTGTGAGGGTTGTGAGTACTATGTTCATATCCACACTGGTTTCATGCATTTTTCTTTATGATGGCATGTAAAGTATACTGGCATACTTGGCATATTTACTCATTCTGATAAACTATTAGCATGTCTAATTTTTGTATATTGTCTATTGTAAATTCTGAGGTTTTTACTGTCACTACCTCTCACCCTTAGTTTGGGTTCATTACTTCTGAGTTGGTGTACTCACGTTACCCTTTGCACCTTGTGTGCAGATCCAGGTACACTGGGACCCGGTAGTGGATACTGAGTAGCTATCAGAGTTTCATTGGAGTTGTCGAGGTAGCAATTGGCGATCGCGACCTCATCTTCTCTTTCTTATTCTATCTGTTTTTCTTTATTTTGAGACTATTTTGTCTAGTTCTCCTTTTCCTTGCTTTATATTATAGCAGCTCATGACTGAGTGACACCGGATCCAGGGTTGGAGATATTAAATTTTGCTTCAAATATTATTTCAAAACTTCAGATTATTAGTATTATCAATAATTTTATTTAAAATTTTACTTTTACTGGAAATTGAATTTAGCTTAGATAAAATGGGCGGCTTGGCTGGCTCTACGACAAGCTCCATCACGACTCTAAAATCGGGTCGTGACAAGTTGGTATCAGGGCTCTAGTTAAATAGGTCTCACCAGTCATGAGCAGGTTTAGTAGAGTCTTGCGGATCGGTACGGAGATGTCTGTACTTATCTTCGAGAGGCTATAGAACCCTTAGGAAAAATCCCACGTTATTGAATTCTATCTTGTGACTCTGTTGAATTATGGAACTAAACTTTTGTTGTTTTCATTCTCTCATAGATGGTGAGGACTCGTGCTACCGATCGTGGTGATCAGACACCAGCATGCCAGCTAGAGGTTGAGGAATGGCAGAGGGAGGGGTGTAACCCGCTCAGCAGCCGAGGCAGTATCTGTGGATCCTCCCATTGCTCAGGGTCAGGTCCCCGCAGTTGAGATCCCAGCAGGACAGGCTCAGGCACCAGCAGTGCCCATTGTGATTCCGGGTCTTCAGGAGACCCTAGCCCAGATTTTGACGGTGTGCACCAGCCTGGCACAGGCCGTCGCCATGTCTACTACTGCTGCTACTTCTCAGGCCAGGGGAGGCACTCAGACTCCAGCTGCCTGGAAACCTGAGCAGGTTATCAGGGGCTTCAAACACCGGGGACAGTTCCGGTCCAGCTGGTTGCCCCAGCCCAGGAGTTTGTGGTCCCAGCCTTGGCAGATGACGAGCAGCGCAGGTTAGAGAGGTTTAGTAGACTTTAGCCTCCAATTTTTAGTGGTACTGAGGGCGAGGATGCCTAGGGCTTTTTGGACAAGTGTCAGAGGATCCTTCGCACAATAAGGATACTGGAGACAAGTGGGGTTCTGTTTACTACCTTCCAGTTTGCAGGAGATGTACTCTCTTGGTGGGAGGCCTATAAGAGGCGTAGACCTGCTGATTCAGCGCCCCTTACCTGGCGTTAGTTCTCTATTCTGTTCCTGGAGAATTATATACGACAGTCCCGTAGGGAAGAGGTGCGTAAGGAGTTCGAGCAGTTGCGCCAGGAGGACACAACCGTGATGCAGTATGAGATGAGGTTCACCGAGGGTGACCATCATGCTATTTGGATAGTTCCCACGGATAGGGAGAGGATCAGGAGGTTCATTGATAGCCTCACTTATCATCTTTAGATTTTTCTGACCAGGGAGAGGGCGTCTGGCGCTTCTTTTGAGGAGGTGGTTGACATTGCCATAGATATTGAGTCGGTTCGCCGCCAGGAGCGCATCGAGAGGGAGGCCAAGAGGTATCGAGGATCTGGGAGTTTTGCTAGGGTTCCTTCAGGGGAGGCAGCCTCAGCCCAGCGGAGGTCGTCCATTCAAGCAGGCTCATCCAGGTCGCTCAGGTTATCGTGGTGGATTAGTTGGTCATGATCCTCACAGTTCGCATCAGTTGCACCCATCTTTCAGTGCCCTGCCAGCTCAGAGTTCATCTTGGACACCATCAGTTCAGAGTTCATCTATCCTTGGTTCTTCTAGTGGTTATCCTGGTGCTAGGGGTTCCCTTCAGTCCCCAGTGCCATTTCCTGAGAGAGGTTGCTTTGAGTGTGGAGATGTGGGCCATATCAAGAGGTTTTGTCCCTGTCTTGCAAGAGGTACTTATCAGCAGAGAAGTCGGCCTGCGGCTTCAGACTTAGTAGCTGCACCGCCCACCCAGGCAGCTAGAGGTGGGGTCAGGCAGGTATGGGTCGCCCTATAGGGGGAGGTCGATCCAGTGGTGATCATGGCCGATTTTATGCACTTTCATCCAGACCGGATGCGATGGCTTCTGATGCTGTGATCCCAGGTATTGTTTCAGTCTTTCACGAGAAGCTTCAGTTTTTATTTGATTCCGGTTTTTCATATTCACATGTTCATCATATTTTAGCCCATTCTCTGGTTACGCCCCGTGAATCTTTTCTTACATCTGTTCATGTGCCCTCCCTTGTGGGTGATGTTGTTGTTACGAACCGCGTGTGTCGGACGTGTGTGGTACCTATTGGGGGTCTGGAGACATGGGTGGATATGCCATTTCTGAATATGTTCGGTTTTGACGTAGTGATCAGATAGATGATGATACTTTTAGATATGACTTGATGTAGGTGTTTTTCACCGAATCGAATTGTTTGACTCTGTAGAGCCATTGTGAGGGTGTCGGTTAATGGCTATTCGGTTGATCTGTGCTCCGGCATGATCTAGGGGTTACCCGTCCCTACTTCGAGGACCGAAGATTCGTTGGTTTTAGGCACATATGGTGAACTTTTGTTGTGGTCTTCTAGAGGAGTTGATTATGGTAAAGTACCTGAGTATCATAGAGTTTGGACGTTTGAGTTGTGTTCTTTCATATTCATTTGATTTGTTTCGGTGGTGTGTGAGAAATTCTTAGCATTTCATTGTGGTGGTACTCGTTAATAATGAGAGATGGTTCTCGTGTTTGGTTTCATTTCTCATGTTGGGTACATTTGAGGTGTTATAACAGGTCTTTGTTCGATGTCGGGTTTATTACCGGCATTTGGGTGGCTTGGGCGTCTATTGGGATTTGAGCTTATCATTAGGAGTGTTCGAGATAGGTGATATAACATGTGACGTTGTCTTGGGTTATGACTCTGGTTGGGTATAGCATGTTCAGGTATATACGGTGTGTGGAGGCGTGATTCTGATCTTATACATGAGTTCTGGCGTGGAATTGGGTTCTAGGGCGTAGGGATTAGGTTGGATATAGTGGCATTCAAATGTGTTGTGTTATTAGATCGATGCAGGGTAGGGTGACATGGGGTCAACCCCGGGTATGTGCATGGTAAGGTTATTCGGCGGTTTGATGGCTTTTGGAACAACCCTTGGCACGTTCGAGGATGAACGTTTGTTTAAGAGGGGGAGAATGTAACGACCCGGCCGGTCGTACCAAGAGTTTAGCTTGTTTCCCCCATTTCTACTTCATTGCTTGTGTGGTTCATCTCTTTTGTGTGGTGTTGGGTTGGTTGACTCGGGTTCAGAGTGGTCATGGTGATAATGAGACACTTAGTCTCTTAAGTTGGCCTTATAGTTAGAAAAGTCAACCGAAAGTTGACTATTGGTTAAACGACCTCGGAATGTGGATTTTATAGCTCGGATAGCTTCGTTAGGTGATTTGGAACTTAAGAGTGTGTTCGGAATGAAGTTTTGATGTCTGGTGTAAAATTAGGCTTGAGTTGGCAAAAGTTAGTTTTTGGTGATTTCGGGTCGGCAAGGAAAATAGGCAATTGGGGTCAGAATGGAATTTCGGAATATTGAACAGGTTCGTAATGTCATTTTGGATATATGTGAAAATTTTCAGGTCAATCGGATGTGTTTTGGATGGTTTCGGCATCCTTGGTGAAATTTAGAAGTTTCAAAGTTCATAGGCTTGAATTTGGGGTGATTTTAGTGTTTTCGCGTTGTTTTTCGTGTTTGAAGGCTCAACTAAGTTTGAATGAGGTTATAGGAATTGTTGGTATTTTTTGGTTGGGGTCCCGAGGGGCTCGGGATGATTTTGGATGGCCATCAGGAAGTTTTGAAGTGTGAAAAGGTTGCTGGTGTGAAGTCTTCTGATAATTTTGCACCTGCGGATGGGGAACCACAGGTGCGATGGCCGTAGGTGCGGACAAGGGGCACAGGTGCGAAACTCGGCCAGGCTGAAGAAGATCACAGGTGCGAGACTTGGACCGCACCTGCGGAGTCGCAGGTGCGGAGGATTTGTCGCAGGTGCGGAAATGGCCCTTTAAGTGAATTCTCGCAGGTGCGCACCTGGGACCGCAGGTGCGAGAAAAGGACCGCAGGTGCGGTCATCGCTGGTCAGAACATATAAAAAGGGCCCTTAGCGAATTTTGATCATTCTTTCACCATTCTTATTCGGGTTTGAAGCTTTTGAAGAGTTTTGAAAAGGGGGATCGATAGTTCTTCATTGAGGTAAGGATTTTGGACTTAAAACTCATTTATATGTGATTAAAAGGTCTGATTAGTGGTGAAAATTTGGAAAAACAGTGCTAAAAATGGGTAATTAGGGCTTGTGAGTTAGAGACCTTAAAATGAGAATTCGAGGGGTCATATGGACTCCGATTTCAGTATTTTGGGTATGTATGGACTCGTGGGAGGATGAGCCTTCTTGTGGTGTAAATTTTATTGAGTTCCGAGACGTGGGCCTGGAGGTCGGGTTTTACCAATTTCGGGGTTTTTGAGTATTTTTGATAAACTTCGATTGGGTTTCGTTCCTTGGCATATTATAATGGTATAAATCTAATTTTTGGTAGATTTGGAGCACTTCGAGGCCGAATCTAGAGGCAAAGGCACTTCAGAGTAGTATTTTAGCCATTTTTGAGGTAAGTTACGTTTCCAAACTTGGTTCTAAGGGTTCGAAACCCCGATCTAAATAATTTTATGATTATAATTGAGGTGACGCACATACCAAGTGACTGGCGTGCGGGCGTTCACCGAGTATTTGTGGCCTGGCTTATCCCATGGCATTTTTCCAGTAGCTATTATTGATCGGTATCCGCACTTCTATTAATGTAGTAATTGTTGAACCTGTTAGAAATCATGTTAAGTATAAATGCTAGGCTTCACCCCGAAAACGCTGTGACCCGAGTGGTCGTATATTACTGTCTCATTTTGTGATTATTTGATTTCATATACTCAGTTCTGTTATAGCATATCACGTCATACCTCGGTCTAAGTATTGTAAATTATATGCATACTTATCATTGTTTCGAGTTTATAGATGCATCTGTGATCTATGTGAGTGAGACTGGAGAGTAATGACTGAGTGAGGCCGAGAGCCTATTATTTAGACAGTTATGAGATCAGACTGCACACCGCAGCTATGCTTAAATCATGCATTTGTTGGCTTGATATAGCGCTTGGGCCACTAGGGCCCCTCCAGAGTCTTTACACCCCCAGTGAGCGCATTGATGTTGAGGGATGGATTTTCTCTGGGCATGAATCGTGTCCGAAGTGGATGTTATGTGAGGGATGGATCGTCCCTGGACATGGATCTTGTCCGAGTATTGTTTCCCAGAGATGGACTTTCTCCGTGGGGCTGGATTGGCCTTTTTTCAGTACAGAGTGACTACAGTCACCAATGATTATGTACCTTCCGCGATGGACCTTCCCTCGGCCTGAGAGCCATATATGGTACTGAGTGGACTGTTGTGTGAGGGTTGTGAGCACTATGTGCATATCCACACTGGTTTCATACATTTTTCTTTATGATGGCATGTAGAGTATACTATATACTTGGCATATTTACTCATTTTGATAAACTGTTAGCATGTCTAATTTCTGTATACTGTCTATTGTAAATTCTGAGGTTTTCTCCGTCACTACCTCTCAGCCCATAGATTGGGTTTGTTACTTCTGAGTTGGTGTACTCACGTTAACCCTGCACCTTGTGTGCAGATCCAGGTACACCGGAACCCGGTAGTGGATACGCAGCAGCTGTCAGAGTTTCATTGGAGTTGTCGAGGTAGCACTGGCGATCGCGACCTCGTCTTCTCTTTCTTATTCATTTTGAGACTATGTTGTCCATTTCTCCTTTTCTTTGCTTTATATTATAGTAGCTCATGACTGAGTGACACCGGATCCGGGTTGGAGATTTTAAATTTTGCTTCAAATATTGTTTCAAAACTTCAGATTATTAGTATTATCAATAATTTCGTTTAAAATTTACTGGAAATTGAATTTAGCTTAGATAAAATGGGCAGCTTGCCTGGTTCTACGACAGGCGCCATCAGGGCTCCGAAATTGGGTCGTGACATAATCAAATTCAAATTTTGATTCAGATAGGAATCCAAAAAGATGGTAGGTATATTTTTTTCATTCACAAAAGCGACTAATTTAAACCTAAAATCCTAAAATGAACAAGATTATTTCAATTCATTTCTTGATCTAATTGATACCTTATTTATTATTTGATAAAAATTATATATGAGTTCGTGAGGTTATGGAAAACATTTATCTTTGAAAATTTTCAGAATCTGGGCACATGGGCCCGAGGGTAAATTTTAGGAATCTTCCAATTTGGGTTGAAAAATTACTCAAATAGTTAAATTATGAACTTGTGAGTGTATATTTATTAATTTATATAATATTTGGCTAGTTTCGGATTCTTTGGAATCAAGTTCAGGATTTAGAGTGGATTTGTGGACTAGAAGTGAGCTTCAGGATGAGTAAATCTTTTGCCTAACTTTGTAAGAGGAAATTCATTTCCTTAGGTGTATTTTTTTTTTGTGACTTACATGTGTGGGGAGCTACGTACGCACTAGGTGACGAGGGTCCGAACGTAGCTATATTCCATGAGATTACGGGTAGTCTTAAATTCACATCATGCTTTAATTGTACTGTCATGTTTGTTATGCATATTAATTATCTTAAATAGAGTTGAGACTAGAGATTTTAAAGTCGAAAATTTCCAATTTAAATTTATTATTTTGGGGATAGAATTGAAGAATACTTAATAACTAAGAGAAATCCATGTCCTCTCGCGTCGCTAGTACTTCCACGAGCGAGGTAAATTTCTATATTCTTATGGGAGCGTGCCATTTGCCTTGACTGTATAATAGATGCACCTATGGTTCGTGACATTCGACCCTCGGCAGTGCACACAATATTTTTGGATCGGACCGTACGACCTCAACATAAATCGTGCATGATAATACTCACCAGAACCCGATTACACTTGATAATATATTATGGCTTGAGAGGTTATAATTTATTAATGACCAAAATTGATTTGGAACTAATATGTGTTAGATGGAGATTTTAGAATTTATTATTAGTTAAAGAATCATTCATTCACTGTTTGCTATATTATTATTATTATTATTGTTATTATTATTATTATTATTATTATTATTATTATTATATTCTATGCCTATTTAGAATTTCTGCATATTATTATTGGTCCATAGTAAGTGTCGATGTCCACCCCTCGTCAGTACTTCTTCGAGGTTAGACTGGATACTAGGTACATGTTGTTTATGTACTAACGATACACTTCTGCACTAATCATGCAGGATCTGAGGCAGGTGCATCTGGCAGTCATTCCGGTGTGCACCCCGATACCCCGAGGCTTAGTGGTGAGCTACTTTCTGAGTTCGTTCTGCAGCACCCAGAGTCTCTCTTTTGCAATTACTTTCTTTCTACTCTACTTCAAACATTAGTTTAGTGTTTGTACATTATACTAGTTGCTCATACACTTGTGACACCGGGTCTTGGAAATATGCTAGTAGACATTTGATGGCTTTTGATTATTTATTTCATCGCAGTTACTCTTATATTTGTTTACGCTTTAATTTTTTTAAATTTTCACCTCTTATATACTTAATTAAATAAAAGTCAACTACTTTAAAATTTTTGAAAAGAATAAATACATGGCTAGTTCATCTTTGAATTGCCTAGCAACAACGTTGGACGCCATCACCACCTATAGGAGGAATTTGGCAGTGACAGGAATATTCCATTGATAATTATGGAAAAGAAGTCCAATTCTAGAATTGATTAAGTCACGTAATCTAGTCCATGAAGGACGTTGACGGCATCAACCCATTTAGAATAGGATTGCAATTTTTTCCTTAATTATTATTATTGAGAAAAATACACTACGGAGCATCTTTTAAAATTATTTAAGAAAATAATATGAACCTTTTTTCCCATATAACATATTGTTTTACAATATTAGCATACTGTACAGATTATGTGAACAACTAATGACTAACATAAATTATAGGATTAGTTTTATCCTATTTCTTTTTTGAAATAACAGATGATATTGATAAAGAAAATTACAATGTCAATACATAGTCCCTGAGGATATTAACATTGCCAAACTTGGCAAGTTCGTTACAAATACTAGAGACAACATACTTAGAACTATTACTAGATCCATGCTTGTCCTTTGACAATTGAGATTCAACAAAATAAGGTGGACGTGCATGGAGGTTTGAAATTTTTCACTGCTTCTTTCGCCAAGAGATGGGCCACTTCATTTTCTTCCTTGAAGTTATGCATCAGGGTTAAGAGTTTCAACTGGTGCATTAACCACCTGCATTCAAAGATTAGGTTGGCGAGGTTTTGGTTATTCTCATATATAAGGTTTATGATATCCGTTGAATCTATCTCTATCTCTATCTTGGGGAACTTCATTTCCCGGGAAATTTTTAAGCCTTCATGGAGAGCCATTAGTTCACTTTGCATGATTGATGCTGCTTATGTTGATTTCCAGAAGCCAATGACATCTCCATTTTTGTTTCTAAAGACACCACCAAGTCCAGCTTCTAGTGTGGAATTTGAAAGGCACCATCAATGTTTAGCTTAATAGTATTATTGGACTTTAAGCATTGGGCTTAAAGACTTTAAGTATTGGGCTTAAAAATCTAAGAGTGTGAATTGAGAAATAGTGGGAAATAAAATGGAGAGAAATGAAAATTTGAATCAAGTGATCTTTTGTCATGAACTTTGTACCACATTGGTGAAAGACAACTACACTTGTGTGTATAAATATAGGATCACTTCTTAGAGCTCTTAAAAGGAGTTGAAGAGGATGAATCCTCGCGTCGTCGTCGTCGTCGCTCTCTCGGCTTGGCTCGGCTCGGCTCGGCTTCGGCTTCGGCTTTGGATTTGGATTTGGATTTGTCAACCAGAAATACTTCAAAGTGTGGGGGTGTTTAGCTAAAGTACAAGTTCCTAAGCCTAAAAGGGTGAAGATAGGTTCAAAAACGGTTGATTGTGTATTTATTGGATATGTAACCAATAGCAAGGCATATCGGTTTCTGGTTCATAAATCAGAAAATCCTGAGATCCACGTTAATATGATAATAGAATCACACAATGTTGAATTCTTTGAAACTATTTATCCGTATAAAAAGGAAACTGAATCGTCCTACCAAAAGTCAAAAGGACCTCGGGAGGTAACAACAGATGGTATGCCTAATGAGGAAAATTCGAGAAGAAGTAAACGTCAAAGGACATCTACTTAATTCGGTCTAGATTTTCTGACTTTTCTGCTAGAAAATGAGCCTCGAACCTTCAAGGAAGCAATGTCTTCCTCAGAAGCACAATATTGAAAGAGGTTGTCAATAGTGAAATAGAATCCATATTGAGCAACCACACTTGGGAGCTGGTTGATCTTCCTCCAGGTAACAAAACTTTGGGTTCTAAATGGATTTTCAAGAAGAAAATAAAAAACGATGGCACTATTGAAAAATACAAGGCAAGACTTGTTGTCAAAGGATTTAGACAGAGAGAAGGTCTTGACTATTTTGACACATACTCGCCGGTAACGAGAATTACATCCATTCGGATGCTAATAGCGTTAGCCGCCTTGTATAGTCTTCAAATCCATCAAATGGATGTAAAAACGGCCTTCTTAAATGGTGATTTGGAAGAAGAAATTTACATGAACCAACCTGAAGGGTTTGTGGTTCCGGGAAAAGAAAAGAAGGTGTGCCGACTTGTTAAGTCCCTTTATGGACTAAAACAAGCACCCAAGAAATGGCACACAAAATTTGACCAAACAATGTTGCCAAATGGATTTAAGATTAATGAATGTGATAAATGTGTTTACATTAAGAATGTTCCAAATCATATAGTCATTGTTTGCTTACATGTTAATGATATGCTAATAATGAGCAAAGACATTGCCGACATCCAAGCTACTAAGTGAATGCTTGCTAGTAAGTTTGATATGAAAGACTTAGGAGTGGCCGATGTAATTCTAAGAATTAAAATCCAGATGACTCCTCAGGGCCCGGCTTTGTCCTAATAACATTACATGAAAATGGTACTTGAAAAATTCAAATACTTGGAATTTAGAAGTGCAAAAACTCCAATTGACTTAAACCATTATCTTGTAAAGAATAAAGGTGAAAGTACTTCTCAATTGAATTATGCTCGTGTATTGGGAAGATTAATGTATATCATGAATTGTACACGTCCTGATATAGCTTGTGCAACAAGTAAACTTAGTCGA
>ML345711.1:0-29341 GCA_005239505.1 Nicotiana paniculata | reverse complement strand
CCCAGATTATATTTGCAGTGCCCGTTTAGTCTTTCTATAAGACATAGTTGAGCGTGATCAAGCTGCATGAGAAAAACGTCAATGTATTCGACATAAAAATAAAGAAAAAGGAGCATGTCCAAGAGATAATCTTGACTACGAAGCTAAATGGTGGTCATCAATCGGGAGAATACTGGTGACGAGGTTTGAAACTATCTATTCTGATCTCTGATGTGGAAAAGTGTCAGTGCAGAATAATCCTATTGGTGAAGTGAAAAATTTGCTATATACAGGGCTTCGATTGGCGAAGCCGGCACTCGATTGTACAGGCTGCTCCGATTCATTGAGCTGAGAATTTGCTATATACAGGGCTTCAATCGGTGAAGCTGGAGGATCGATTTTGTACAAGGTGCTCCGACTGACCAAGCTGGCATTTTGTTATAAAAAAATATTCGCTTGGCAGAGCTAGCTGCTCGCTATATACAACATGCTCCGTTAAGTTGAGCAGACGGGTTGCTATATACAAGATGCTTTGTTTGCATCAGTGGTCTTGTTCCGAGATACCTGCAAAGATATGATAGTTAGTTTTTAGTTATATAATGAAAAATTTGAATAAGGAAAGAGGGGTGATAATTATGAGAGAATGGCAGATTCGTCATTTCCCCCTGTGTGTTCCAGCACTTCTTTATGTCCTATCGGCCCTACATTCAAAGAAAATTGCTTAGGAGGGAGGTGTTGGTTTTTGTCGACTGTAGTCTTGGCTTTGCCCGGTTCTGAAGAGATTATGCCATGAAGTTCAGTAGGTGGAGAGAATTATGATATCTTTTAGAAAACATTTTGAAAAATCTTTTGTTTTATGGCAAATGTCGTCGTTTCAGATTTTGACATGTTTTAGAAGTTCCTCAAATACAAGCGTTGTTTCTTGAAAACTCTGCCCTGATGATGTCGATCCTCCAAGGTGCTTCTAATGACGTGGATTCTTACCATTTCGATTGTGCTCTAATATGAACTATTTCATTACAAAGGTCTTCCTAGGGTTATGACCAAACCCTTTTAGGTTGCCTACATATCCAAAATCGAATCTGGTCTGCACATAGTTTGTGGGTAATGATAAAGAAAAATATGATGAAGATGACCGAGCATGACCCAGGCATCTGTGAACATGTAATTTTCCCCTATTAGATACTCCTAGAAATTTGATAAATAATTCAATTTTATGGAATTTTATTAAACTTAAATGTTTTTCATGAATTATTTGAATTGTATGATCATAAATCATCTTTTAAAATTTATAATAATAACAAAACATTTTAAATTTTTTAGTTATCTTGCATAATTAGGTTTTTAGTTTAATATAATACTTAATTGCCTAATTCAATCATTTTATTAGGAAATTACAAAATTTGTTCTTTAAATAATTATGAGTATTAAAATTAATAGTGTCACTTTAATTTACTCAATAATTAATTAAGCTATAATTAGATGAATTTAGGTCAAAATTAATTTTTATTAATTAGAATGATTTAATTAGGTTGATTAATTAACCTGAGTGTTCCAAAGACCAAAAAATCGGACCTGGGCCAATGCACCCACGCCCAAAACTCCTTTATCACTACCCAATACATCCAGTCCAAACCCCATTACCCAGCCAGCCCTATATATTACCCAAACGACCCCGTTTTGTCCCCTCCAATCCCAACCATTGGATCGATTTTTTCCAACGACTCCCAAACTCCCCTCCCCTAACTATATAAGTGTCCGAACGGACCCCTACTCCCTAGAACACCCCCACTCTCTCGTCTCTCTCACTAGATCAAACCCTAGCCACCCTCACATACTCACCGCCTCCGCCGTCTGGAAATCGCCTCACTGGTGGCGGAGCTCCACCAAACAACCCCAAAATTTTACCAGACACTCCTCTCCTTCTCATCAATCACCTCCTACCCATGATTTCCCCAAAAACCCCACCAAAATTTCCCAATATGAGATCTAAAATCCAGAAACCCTAGAAATCTTCTACCTTATCGTCTTCGAGAAAATCAATGACTCAAACTCACATGAGTCAATAGCTATCAACCAAAGCTATTGATTCATGTGGGTTTGGACCGTTTTCAAACCCTACTGAAGTCTGGCCAAAGGTATGGCAGTCATCGAATCCAGTCGAACCTATCCTAGCTAACTGGTACCCTCCCTCTCCTATTTTCTTGATTAATTATGTGTTGAAATTAGTCATTTAGGTTTAGTTTTAGATTTTTTTATGTACTGATTTTTAGGCTAATTAGTTTAGGTTTCATATGTTTTCATTTGCTGTTTTTGAATTTAGTTATAGGATTACTTGTTGACTCTTTGCATGACTTAACTGATTTTGTATTTATTTTAGGTTTCCAGATCTCTTCGTGACCATTTATTTTTCATTCTTAAGAAAAGTTTAGGTGTTGATTGATTATCACTTTAGTATAAACCTGCATGTTAGGTCTATTTGAAAGGTAATTTAGATTAACCTTAATTTTATTACTTAAGTCCTAACTAATTTAGTCACTTCTATGCATGATTTAATTGATGTCACTTCTATGCATGATTTAATTATTGTTCAGATTTCTACCTGTTTCTGAATGATTAGTTCTGGTTTGCTGTTAATTATGTATTAGTTTAGGATTTCCTGAGTTTTCTGGATTTTATCTTATTCGGAAGTGGTAATCTTTGTGTATTTGTTTTCTATTTAGTTTGTTGTTAAGTCTTCTGGTCCTAAGAAAATCAATTTAGGTTCATATACCCCCTTTTACTTTGTCTTCCCTAATTGTTTAGATATTAAATTAGTCAACTGATTTCAACCTTAGTCCTAATCATGAATGTGTTAGATCTGTCTAAAATGGTGATCGCCGAAACTAATTAGTCTAAGGTTCATATAAAATCGCCTTAATTAATTACTGATTTTAGTTTAGTTGTAAATTAACCTAATTTTGACTCTTAGGTTAGATTTGCGCCTATACTGTCTTAAAGACTATAGGTTAGCCATTCACCTGATTTAATTCAGTAAGTAGTTATGGGTGAGTTAATTAGGGTTCTGATTTTGGTTAATTAATAGAAAGTTAACTGTACATGACTAGTTAAGCCTAAGCTTAGGTTGAAACCAAATACTAAGTCATAATTTAAAAGTAATCAATTAAGCCTAATAGATTCCCTATTTTCACTTAATGATATCATTTGACCTAATTAATCTAAATCCTAAAATAAATTCAATTAAGATTTAACTAATTATCTTAGAAGCTTAAGCTTCCAGCTTCTTCATTAGTCTTAATCACTAAATTGGGATAAAATTAATCAACAATAATAAATGACCTCACCTTTAATACTAAAAGGGTCACTATCCTTGGACAACCAACGCATGCGAGCAGTGTTCTGTACACGAGCAGTCGACTATTATGTTGGCATCAAATACTGGAACTGTGTGAGCTAATCTGGAAGGTTTACATAATGCAACAAGAATAAGTATCACAATATCTATGAACTGGACAATTTATACATGTTAATAGAGCAGGTGAGAGGAAGATTTCATGCAAGCAACGAGGTCGGGCAGTGCAAATGGGAAGTAAGCAGTTGATTGCCACAAAGGGGATCTAATACATACTCGATCAATATACTGATATGCAATGTAGATGGATATGCAATGCAGACTTATCATACTTCACTCAATGGTTAGGAACTACACATGGATCGAGCATCACACTTTGAGTGATTATCATGCCAATAAGGTTTACAGATTATATCTAGTTTTTATACAAATTTAGATGCTAGTTCATAGTATTAGTATTTCAAGTTTGGGATTCTCGAGCCCAAAGTTGATAATATGAGCTATGTAGTAGACATAAATTATGGTTTTGCACAGTGCAAGACGACATGCTACCTTGTTTTATTTTTTCTATATATAAATAAAAACTAGCCCTAGGCACTGCCTAGTGGATTGCTTAAAAAAAAAGGGTAATTACAAGGGTAGTTTGGGTACTTCAAACTGAAGAATCTTGGCTATAACTGTCACGACCCAAATCCTAATTCAGGTCGCGATGGCGCCCAACAACGGGGTTAGGCAAGCCAACATGAATTACACTAAGTGTTACCCTTCCCATTTGATTAATTGTCCCAACATTTACCAATTTTAAACAATTATTAGCATGATGACAGCCTGTGACATAAATAAAATAATACGACACATGAGTCAAAAGATAAGCTTATGCATAAATATACAGCTCGAAACCTGAAATATGCTACGTGTGTGCCAGGAACTAGTTCCACGAGTATCACGGGAAATTATATGAATATTCAAGGATAATATATATACATACAATCCCACAGTCTGAATGAACTAGACGGGAAAATGACAAAGGAAACTCCGGGGTGCTGCTAGAGATCGTCAGGAAGAGCAGCTCACCGTGAAGTCGAATCAGCTCAAGTCAGTATCTATCACCGGCCTGATAATTAGATGTACCAGCCTCCTGATCTGTACAGTCAAGTATAGAAGAAGAAGTGCAACATGAGTACATAAAAAATATGTACCCAGTGAGTAGCCCGCCCAAACTCGAAGGAGTAGTGACGAGAGGTCAACTAGGTACTCATAGGTCCAACAATATAATATATGACGAGATATGGCTAAAGAAATAGGCATGAGAAACAGTGAGCAACAAGTACATAGCGAATGACGAAATCCAGATAATAACTGAAAAAGGACCAACAAGGTACCAAAATCTTCTCTTAACCAATACCTGACACTCCAGTTTTAAGTGACTCAGAACTCAAGTGATCATACACGTACCAGGACAAGACGACCGGCCAGAGTCATAAGGTTGGTCATAGGGACTGAGGTCATAAGCTAACCCACGATCACGAATCATACCTGCGACTCGCGTGCTGACTCGATATAATAAGCTAACCCACGATCGCGCATCGTACCTGCGACTCGTGTTCGGACTCGATAATGATAAGCTGACCCACGATCGCGCATCATACCTACGACTCATGTGCTGACTAGATAATAATAAGCTGACCCACGGCCGCGCATTATACCTGCGGCTCGTGTGCTGACTCGATAAGAAATGTGTATATATATAAGTACATGTGTGTACCAACTCAACAGTGAACTCAACAGGACTGTGTCAATACCAAGGATAGCCAACTGGGATCTAAATCATAATGTTTCATGTTTCCATATCACCTCGACAATAATTACAACTCTTAACACATACAAGGTACAAATAAGGCACATAGTGGCATGCTCGTGAGTCCTAAAGCTACCCGACATAGCAATATAGTCGCCATGTACGGACTCTCGTCAACATTCTTGAGAAATTCCCAAAGTCCAGCCCCGGGCCCACACACTTCGATTCTGAAAATTCTCGAAGGGATCACTCACCCAAAGCCTAAGGATCATAATTATGTAACTTTACTGGAATGCATGACAATCATTGGGTGATGTATCAATATCTTAAGAGCCCTAACTTGTACTATCCAAATTCTTGATCTTTTGATGTTTTAATAATTAATTCTAGTTGAATTCCATGTAAAAAATTTGGAAAATAGAGAGGAATTACTCACCTTAGCACTATATAGGTCGTGGAGGGTGCTGCTCAAGCTTGAAGGCTCTCTAATGGAGTTTGTGTATGAGAAATAATGAAGACAATCCGCTTTTTAACAGTTGAAGAGGTCTGCCTACATGGGGTTTCCGCACCTGCGACCCGGGATCGCACCTTCTATCCCGCACCGGTGAGAAAAGAATCGCACCTGCGGAAAATAGCGAGGGGGCTGGGGATCTCACCTGTAGAGGGGTTTCCATACCAGCGGACCCGCTCCTGCAGAAATTGTTCCGCACTTGCGATGGTAGGGAGGGCCCCTGGGATTTCACACCTGCGAGGCTGGGACCATAGGAGCGGTCCCGTACCTGCGGCTGGGTAACCGCACCTGCGGTCACACCAGCATCAGCTGCACCAACAGTTGTTTTAGCTGGTTTTTGGCCTCGTTAGGTGCCCGAGAGGCACCTGGACCTACCCGAGTCCCAAATCATAATACAGACTCGCTCGAGCCTTCGGAACACCCAAAACAACGCAAAAACTCAAAATCACACTCCCAAACCCCAATAATCAAACTTAGAAATTTTAAGTTTTCTAGACTTCGCTCACAACGCGCCGAACCGACTTATACAACTCGGAATGACCCCAAATTTTGCAGGCAAGTCATAATTAACATAACAGAACTATTCCCAGTCTTAGAATTCCGTCCAGACCTCGATAACAAAAAAACATATCCCAAACCAAAATATGAACTTAAGGAACTTCTTATTTCAATATTGGGCGCCGAAATGCCCCCGAGTCATCAGAAACCCAATCCGAACATACGCCCAAGTCCGAAATCATCATACAGAACTACTGGAGCTGTTAGAACTCGATTCCAAGGTCATTTGCTCAAAATGTTGATCGAAGTAAAACTTGGCCAAATAGGCCAACCTTAAGGAACCAAGTGTTCCTAAAGCACTCTAATCACTCCCAAATCCCGAACCACCTGTCCCTGCAAGTCATAAAGCACGAATAGCCTCTATGGTAAAATTCATTTAGGGGAACGAGGTCCTAATACGCGAAACGACCAGTCGGGTCGTTACATCCTCCCTTTCTTAAGCAAACGTTCTTCCTTGAATGGGTCTACAATCGTAACTAAAGTGCTGAATAGCTGTGAGTATCTGTCCCGCATGTCCTCCTCGGACTCCCAAGTCGCCTCCTCAGCTGGTTGACCTCTCCACTGGACCTTTACTGTGGAAAATCTCTTGGACCTCAACTGGCGGTCCTGTCTATCAACAATGGCAAATGGCTCCTCCTCGTAGCCCAACTTATCATCCAACTGAATAGTGCTGTAATCAACCACGCGAGAGAAGTTGACGTGATACCTCGAAGCATGGATACATGAAAGACCAGATGAAATCCCGATAAGGCTGGAGGTAATGCAAGCTCGTAAGCGACCTCTCCGACTCGCCTCAACACCTCAAATGGACCTATGAACCTGGGGCTCAGCTTGCCCTTCTTCTCGAATCTCATAATGCCCTTCATCGGTGAGACCTTCAGCATAACCTTATCTCCCTCCATAAATGCTACATCACACGCCCGCTGATCAGCATAACTCTTCTGTCTGGACTGTGCTATGCGCAGCCTCATCTGAATTATCTTCACCCTCTCCAGAGCGACTCTCACCAGATCTGTGCCATATAACCTGGCCTCGCCAGACTCAAACCACCCGATAGGAGAACAGCATCGCCGACCATATAAGGCCTCAAATGGAGCCATCTCGATGCTGGACTGATAACTATTATTGTATGCAAACTCCGCCAAAGGCAAGAATTGGTCCCACTGACCCCCAAAATCCATCACACACGCCGTGAGCATATCCTCCAATATCTGAACCGTGCGCTCTGACTGGCCATCGGTCTGAGGGTGAAATGCTGAACTGAGGTTTATCGGAGTGACCATCCCACTATGCAAAGCTCTCCAGAAGTGCGAAGTGAAATGAGGACCTCGATCTGATATAATAAACACCGGCACACCATGCAACAGGACTATCTCTCGAATGTAAATCTGATCCAGCCTCTCTGTAGTGTAAGCAGTAGCCACAGGAATGAAATGCGCCGATTTGGTCAATCTATCCACCTGACCCAAACCACGTCAACCTTCCGCAAAGTCCGAGGCAACCCAACTACGAAGTCCATGGTGATGCGCTCCCACTTCCATTCAGGAATGGGCATCTGCTGAAACAGGCCTCCTAGCCTCTGATGCGCGTACTTAACCTGCTGGAAATTGAGACACCTAGCCATATACTGCACTATATCCTTCTTCATCTGCCTCCACCAGTAATGCTGCTTCAAATCACGATACATCTTCGTCGCTCCTGGATGAACAGGATACCGAGAACTGTGTGCCTCTACTAGAATCCTCCCCCTCAGGCCATCAACATGAGGAACACACAATCGGCCCTGGAGTCTCAAAACACCATCCTCGCCCAAGGTAACCTCCTACCCTACCCTGGACCACCGTCTCCCGAAGCTTTGCCAGACATGGATCATCAAACTGTCGAGCCTTAATCTCTCCCAATAATGAAGACTGAGCAACCACATGAGCTAGAACTCGACCAGGCTCCGAAAGGTCCAATCTCACCAGGCGGTTGGCCAAGGACTGAATGTCCAAGGCTAAAGGTCTCTCCTAGGCTGCAATGTAGGCCAAGCTACACATACTCGCTGCCCTCCTGCTCAAAGCATCTACTACTACATTCGCCTTGTCCAGGTGATACAGAATAGTGATATCATAGTCCTTCAACAACCGGAGCCACCTCCGCTGCCTCAAATTAAGGTCCCTCTGCTTAAACAAATGCTGCAAAGTCCGGTGGTGAGTGTAGACCTCACAATATACACCATACAAGTAGTGCCGCTAGGTCTTCAAAGCATAAACAATCGCCGCCAGCTCCAAGTTTTGCACAAGGTAGTTCTTCTCATGAATCTTCAGCTGGCGTGAAGCATAAGCAATAACTCTGCCATTCTGCATCAACACACATCCCAACCCGACGCGGGAAGCATCGCAATACACAGTATACACCCCAGACTCAGAAGGCAATGATAGAACTGGTGCTGAGGTCAATGCTGACTTGAGCTTCTGAAAGCTCGCCTCACACTCTTCGGACCACCAAAACGGGGCATTCTTCTAAGTAAATCTAGTCGATGGAGCTGCAACAAAAGAGAATCCCTCCATGAATCAACGGTAATATCCTGCTAGACCTAGAAAAATGCTGATCTCTAAAGCTCAAGTAGGACGCGACCAACTCTAAACTGCCTCAACCTTTTGCGGATCAACCTCGATACCCTCTCTGGATACCACATGCCCCAAAAATGCCAAAAACTCCAACCAGAACTCGCACTTAGAGAACTTAGCATATAGCTTCTGCTCTAGCAAGGTCTGAAGCACAAGTCTCAAATGCTGCTCGTGCTTACCCAGGCTCCGTGAGTAGATCAAGATGTCATCAATGAGTACAATGACGAATGAGTCAATATACGGCCTGAACACCCTATTCATCAAGTCCATAAATGCTGCTGGGGTATTAGTCAAGCCAAAGGACATCAGTAGAAACTCATAATGGCCATATCTGATGAGAAATACGGTCTTCGAAACATCTGAAATTCGAATCTTCAACTGGTGATAACCTGATGTCAAGTCAATCTTAGAGAACACACGAGCACCCTGCAACTGATCAAACAAGTCATCAATATGCAGTAGAGGATACTTGTTCTTGATGGTCACTTTATTCAACTGGCGTAATCAATGCACATCCGCATAGAACCATCCTTCTTCTTCACAAATAAGACTGGAGCACCCCACGGCGACACACTCGGCCTGATGAACCCCTTAGCCAATAACTCGTCAAGCTGCCCCTTCAGCTCCTTTAGCTCCATAGGAGCCATACGATACATGGGAATTGAAATAGGCTGAGTATCTGGAACCAAATATATACAGAAGTCAATGTCCCGATCTGGAGGCATGCCTGGAAGTTATGAAGGAAATACATCTGGGAACCCTCAAACAACAGGCACTGAATCAATGGTAGGATACTCGACAGTGGTGTCCCGCACATAAGTAAGGTAAGACAAACACCCCTTCTCGACCATACGTCGAGCCTTCATAAAAAAGATGACCCGGCTGAATGCACTAACTGAAGAACCTCTCCACTCCAGCCTCGACGACTCAGGCATGGCTAAGGTACCTGTCTTGGCATGGAAATCCAACATAGAATGATAAGGAGATAACCAATCCATGCCCAAAATAACCTCGAAATCAACCATGTCGAGCAATAACAGGTCAGCTCTGGTCTCAAGACCACAGAAAGTAATCACAAAAGATAGGTAGACCTGGTCTACCACCACCGAATCGCCCACAGAAGTGGACACATACAAGGGAGAACCCAAGGACTCATGAGGAATATCCATAAAATGGGCAAATAACGCTGAAACATATTAGTATGTAGACCCTGGGTCAAATAACACTGAAGCCTCTCTACCACAGACTGAAATGATACCTATAATCACAGCGTCTAAGGCCACTACATCTGATCTGGCCGGAAAAGCATAGAATCTGGATGTAGAACCTGAAGACTGAGCTCCCCCAGAACAAGTTGGAGCTGACTGACCCCCTCCGGACTGGCCTCCCCCTCTAGGACGGCCCCTGCCAACCTAACCCCCACCTCTAGGAGGTCGAATTGCTGGTGCTGAAATAATTGGCTGGTGACTCTGCTGCACAGCCTTGCCCCGATATCTGGGACAATCCCTCCTTATATGGCCTAAGTTCCCACACTCGAAGCACCTCATATGTGACATATCTTGCTGTCCTGAAGAGTAAGACTCCCAAATGGCCGGAAGGCGATGAGATTCATTTGACACAACACTGAAATAGGAACCGGAGGATCTCTGACGGCTGGAGTAATCACTGGGTGAACTGTGGATGGCTGGAGGACGGTAGGAGCGCTCTAGCATGGCACTGAACTGAGGCCTCGCTGAAACATCCCTTAGGAGGTGGTGGGGGTGCTGCATATGAAGGCTTGCTGGACTGACCGCCTCCGAACTGACCCCAGCCTCTAGCTGGAGCACCCCTGAAATCACCATTAAACTGGCCCTCTTGTCTTACTGACCCTGCTCCCTTCTACTCAGTCGGTATCCCTCAATCCATCGAGCTATATCGACTACAAGATAGTACGGGGTACCCATCTCTACCTCTCTGACCATAGAGATCCGAATACCTGGATGTAAGCCTGCCAAACCGCCGCACCCTCTCAGCATCAGTGGGTAATATCATAAGAGCATGACGGGATAACTCTGAAAATCTCTCCTCATAATCAGTCACGGACATCTGCCCCTGCTCCAACCGCTCAAACTGACCCTGAAGCTCTTCCCTCTCAGAAGGTGGGATGTACCTGTCTAGAAATAGCTGAGTAAACTGACTCCAGGTGACCGAAGGAGAATATGCTGGCCTGCTAAGAAGATATGACTGCCACCAGTGGCGAGCTCTGCCTTCTAGCTAAAATGTAGTGAAGTCGACCCCATGCGATTCCAAGATCCTCATGTTGTGCAGTGTATCCCTGCACATGTCAATGAAGTCCTGAGCATCCATACCTCGCTCACCCCCGAAGACTGGAGGGCAAAGTTGGGTCCGTCTATCTAGCATCTTCTGTTGGTCGCCCTCTATAACTGGCCTGGGCTCTGGCGCTGCTACTACAGGCTGAACCCCACGCATGGCGGTGTACCCGGAGTGTGGTATGTTGCTGCTGCCTATCCTGTGGCCTGAACGGTAGGGGTATGGACTCCCCCTCCCACCTGGAAGTGGCAGGATCTACCGGAAGTATGCCTGCCTCGGAAATAGTGTCCATAAATCTCAACATACGGCCCATGGCCTCTTGGAAGCCGGGCACCGTCATAAAGTCCGCTGGAGCGGGAGCTACTTGAGGTATCTCATCCTGCTTCTCAAAAGTTGGGTCCTCTGGTGGTATGACCGGTACAGCTATGGGACGCCCTCGTCCCCTACCTCGGGCAGGTGCCCTCCCCCTGCCTCGACCACGACCTCAGGTGGCAGGGGCAGCAGTATCCCCCGGCTCAGGAACATCGGATGCATGCGTCCTCACCATCTGTGAGAGAATAGAAGAACAACTTTGATTACATCATTGATTGCACGAAAGAATATGTATCAAAGAGAAGTTTCTTAACACCCTATAGCCTCCTGAAGATAAGTACAGACGTCTCCGTACCGATCCGTAAGACTCTACTGGGTCTACCCGTGACTCATGAGACTACGTGAACCTAATGCTCTGATACCACTTTTTAACGACCCAAATCCTAATTCAGTTCGCGATGGCGCCCAATAGCGGGGTTAGGCAAGGCGACATGAATTACACTAAGTGTTACCCTTCCCGTTCGATTAATTATCCCAACGTTTACCAATTTTAAACAATTATTAGCATGATGATAGCCTATGACATAAATAAAATTATACGACACATGAGTCAAAAGATAAGCTTATGCATAAATATACAGCCCGAAACCCAAAATATGCTACATGTGTGCGAGGAACTAGTGTCACGAGTATCAAGAGCAATTATCTGAACATACAAGGATAATATATATATATATATACACAATCCCACAGTCTGAATTAAGTAGATGGAAAAATGACAAAGGAAACTCCGGGCTGCTGCCACAGATCATCAGGAAGAGCAGCTCACCGCAAAGTCGAATCAACTCAAGTCAGTATTTATCACCGTCTTGATAATCAGATGTACCAGCCTCCTGACCTGTACAGTCAAGTACAGAAGAAGAAGAAGTGCAACATGAGTACATAAAAAATATGTACCCAGTGAGTATCCCGCCCAAACTCGAAGGAGTAGTGACGTGAGTTCGACTAGGTACTCACTAAGGTCCAACAATATAATATATGACGAGATATGGTTAAAGCAATAGGAATGAGAAACAGTGAGCAACAAGTACATAGCGAATGATGAAATCCAGATAATAACTGAAAAAGGAACAACAGGGTACCAAAATCTTCTCTTAACCAATACCTGACACTCCAGTTTTAAGTGACTCAAAACTCAAGTGATCATACCCGTACCAGGACAAGACGACAGCCCGGAGTCATAAGGGTGGTCATAGGGACTGAGGTCATAAGCTAACCCACGATCGCGAATCACACCTGCGACTCGCGTGTTGACTCGATATAATAAGCTAACCCACGATCGCGCATCTTACCTGCGACTCGTGTTCGGACTCTAAGCTGACCCATGATCGTGCAACATACCTGCGACTCGTGTGCTGACCCGATAATAATAAGCTGACCCACAGCCGCGCATTATACTTGCGGCTCGTATGCTGACTCGATAACAAGTGTGTATATATATAAGTACATGTGTGTACCAACTCAACAGTGAACTCAACAGGACTGTGTCAATACCAAGGATATCCAACTGGGATCTAAATCATAATATTTCATGTTTCCATATCACCTCGACAATAATTATAACTCTTAACACATACAAGGTACAAATAAGGCACATAGTGGCATGTTCGTGAGTCCTAAAGCTACCCGGCATAGCAATATAGTCGCCACGTACGTCTCTCATCACTTGGTACGTACGCGGCCCCCACAATATATATACATAGCAAATAAGGAACCTACGGGGAAATTTCCTCCTTACAAGGTTGGAAAGGAGACTCACCTCGTGACGAAACCACCCCTCGGATCAAGGACGCACCCGAATCTCCGAAATCTTCCCTCGACGGCTCGCAACTAGCCAAATATAGTATAGTGACATCAATGCATGCTCAAAGTAGGGAAATTATTCTATTTTTTCCAAAGTTCAACATTCTTGAGAAATTCCGAAAGTCCAATCCCGGGCCCACACGCTCAGATTCCAAAAATTCTCGAAGGGATCACTCACCCAAAGCCTAAGGATCATAATTATGTAACTTTACTGGAATGCATGGCAATCATTGGGTGATGTATCAAATGCTTAAGAGCCCTAACTTGTACTATCTGAATTCTTGATTTTTTGATGTTTTAGTAATTAATTCTAATTGAATTCCGTGTAAAAAGTTAGGAAAATAAAGAGGAATTACTCACCTTAGCACTATGTAGGTCGTGGAGGGTGCTGCTCAAGCTTGAAGGCTCACTAATGGAGTTTGTGTATGAGAAATAATGAAGACAAACCCTTTTTTAAACATTTGAAGAGGTCTTCCTACAGGGGTTTCTGCACCTGCGACCCGGGACCGAACCTGCGATCCCGCACCGGCGAGAAAAGAATCGCACCTGCGGAAAATAGCAAGGGGCAGGGGATTGCACCTGCGGAGGGGTTTCCGCACCAGCGGACCCGCTTCTGCGGAAATTGTTCCGCACCTGTGAAGGTAGGGGCCCCCCTGGGATTTTGCAACTGCGAGGCTGGGACCACAGGAGCATTCCGTACCTGCGGCTGGGCAACCACACCTGCGGCTAGGTAACCGCACCTGCGGTCACACCAGCAACAGCTGCACCAACAATTGTTTTATCTGGTTTTTGGCCTCGTTAGGTGCCCGAGAGGCACCTGGGCTCACCCGATCCCTAATTCAAATATACCAACGAGTCTCAAATCATAATACGGACTTGCTCGAGCCTTCGGAACACCCAAAACAATGCTAAAACTCAAAATCACACCCCCAAACCCCAAGAACCAAACTTAGAAATTCTAAGTTTTCTAGACTTCGCTCACAACACGCCGAACCGACCTATACAACTCGAAATGACCCCAAATTTTGCAGGCAAGTCATAATTAACATAACAGAACTATTCCTAGTCTCGTAATTCCGTTCGGACCTCGATAACACAAAAACACGTCCTAAACCAAAATATGAACTTAAGGAACTTCTTATTTCAATATTGGGCGCCGAAATGCCCCCGGTTCATCAGAAACCCAATCCGAATATACGCCCAAGTCCGAAATCATCATACGGAACTACTGGAGCTGTCAGAACTCGATTTTGAGGTCGTTTGCTCAAAATTTTGACCGAAGTCAAACTTGGCCAAATAGGCTAACTTTAAGGAACCAAGTGTTCCTAAAGCACTCTAATAACTCCCAAATCCCGAGCCACCCGTCCCCGCAAGTCATAAAGCACGAATAGCCACTATGGAAAGCTTCATTTAGGGGAACAGGGTCCTAATACGCGAAACGACCGGTCGGGTCGTTACAGTAACAACCTAAGAAGCTTCTAGAATTACAATAGGATAAGAATGGATAACTGTACCTGTACAATTTTTAATTTTTAAGATAGGTTATATTCCTAATAGATGACATTCTTAGGCTCCCTATATATAGAAAGACGACCACAGATTTTGAGACTATTACCACAGATCTTGAGACAGATTTTTACACAAGAAAAATACAAAAAATTTACACACACTCACACACTAGAATACTGCTCTGAAAATACACTACTATCCTGAAAAAGTGAAAAACACTAAAAATAGGAAAAAAAATATACAAGAAATGGATGCACAAACCTCATGAAACATGGTTCTGGTTCAGTTTCGGGTATTCTGAAAAACTGATTCTTAGCTGCTGATTTTTCTATAAAAAAAAATGTTCATCTGGGCTATAATTTTAAGTCAATAATTCTTGGGTTTCTTTACTAATTTTCCTGGGTTTTTTCTCTTGGGGCTGGCTATTGGTCCTTGTTGCTGTTTTAGGCTTCCATTCTTCTGGTTTTCTGACCTTTATTTTGTCACGACCCAAAATCCCGAAGGTCGTGATGGCGTCAGACATCAATGTCAGGCAAGCCAAATCATTAATTAATTGAATAACTTCCCGGTTTTAACATTTATGAAAACATTTCCTTTCACTTTATTACATAATAACCAAATAAAATCTGTCAATTAGGAAAAATGGTGTCATGACCCAAACTGGAGGATCATGACTAGCACTCGGGCCATAATTGCCGAGCACCAACATACATTTTATCTAACCTTCTTATTATTTTTAAGGGATAACGAGATCAATATAATGGTAGATATGGATCATGAACAAACATCACATAGGATGACATGATTGCTAAGAAACTACATAAAATGTACGAGCTACAACGCTGCCATGAAAGACTATACAACAAAACTTAGCCAACAAGGCATACCAAACTATACATGAGTCGACACCTATCTATGAGCCTCTAAAGGAGCATAAGTAATGCAACATATCCGGAACAGGGCCCCGACATACCCATAACATCTATAACGAAAATGCATACCAAGACCACGACAAGTCTGGAGAAGGGATATCTCCTATAACCGCTGAACTGGAAAGCCTATTGTGGTGGGGGAGCTGTGTCTACCTGTCTATCAGGACCTACAACACGACATGCAACGTCCACAAATAAAAGGACGTCAGTACGAATAAAGTTCTGAGTATGTAAGGCAGGATAGAATAAATAAGAACAGTAATGTAAAGAGAGATGTAGGAGATACAACCCGTAGCATCTGAGTTTTCTAAGAGACATTAACATGAAATGCATGATACATATATATATACATAATATTTTTAAACATATGCCTCTGTGGGCATCATCATCATCATAGAACATTCGCCTCTGTGGGCATCATCGTCATCATATCATACCCGACCTCAAAGAGGACTCGGTTAACCCAACTGATCAGTGGTTGCACAATAGGTGCCATACCCGGCCGACTATACCGCGACTCGGTAGAGTAAAATAGATATATATATATATATATATAATGCATGCAAGACTCATTGGAATCATGTTCTGAACATTACAGAGTGACGTAAGGTCGGTATTCTCCGTACACATCATTAGGGCTAACACTTCATCGAGAATCTTATAAGAATCAAAAAGTACCAACAACATTGATAACATAAGAATAAGAGAAGCAACCTCAACATCAGTTGTTCCATAAGAAGGGAAACAATGTAAGTACTGCTAGCTTCTAAGAGTAGAGTATCTTTGGAAGATCGTTCATTGCATTATGTACCTCAAGCTATGCAAATGTCATGACTTCTTAATCTACAATAAGAGAAATGACACTATCGTTATCGTTTAAGCGTCGTAACTATTATGTATCGACCATAACCTATTGTACGATGAAACGGACAACACCTCCCCTATATATATTACTTCACACAAGTAAAAAAAAAATCACCAAAAAGCCTAAAAAACATCAATAATAATCATATTGAGCCTCCCAAAACAGTCCACACACAACCTAATCACTTCACACATAAGACGACCACCGTAGTCGTGTCAAACGACCCGGAAATGTTACAAAGAAAGACCAGATCACAACCCTACATCTATATGGTGTTTCTCCACATCCTTCCTCCTCCAAAAATCCACAAAACATTAGTAAAACACGCAGCCCAACAACATCACAAAACAGTCCGCTACAAGTCAAATAACTCGAACTCACGGCTTCCCATCACCTTCGCGTGAGTTCTAACTATTAGGAAACACATTTATCAACCTTACTTGATATTTAAACCCTTAAATACAGATATTAGACGTTTCTTAACTATTAATTAACTTCCAAAACTCTAAATACAAAGAAAAAGAAGAGGTGGTATAATGACACTTACGTCGTAGGGATCGTTTTGATGTTATTGCTTCTCGATTTTATGCCCGGGATGATATTCTTCTTTGAAACACTAGAAGATAAATTGAGGTTATGTTTATGGGTGTTATCTGTTCGTTTTATGCTGAATTATGAAGAGAAAGCCGACCTAATTTTTATATATATCAAGTTTGGAAAAGTCAAAGAGGTGCTAGCTTGGCACCCTAGGATTGGTCCATCTTCCGACGCTTATATATTTTTATCCTAATGTTGTATGTATAAAAGGTTAAGAGCGTTGGAAAATAAATTCCAAGACCTTTAATTTGGTATATTATATGTCCCATTAAGACCTCATATAGAAAATTAAATGTATTGTTCAAAAAGCTCTAGTGATCCACCTACTTGTCACTTATGTTGTCTGCGCAGTCTCGCGAAATTGCAAATATATCTCTACTCCTATATCGTATCGATGAACGGTTTAATGAGTTGGAAAATAGACTCATATATATTCAGTTTGGTAGGTATATAATCCCCTAATTCCAAGTATATCGGAAGAAAATCTCAGTTACATTTGACCTAATGTTAAGCACATTATGAGTGTAACTTGTGAAGACCTTTGCCAACTTTTGTTCCACCACTTGCTTGACTTCAAAACGTAGAACACAACTATCATACAATAAAATTAACTCATAGAATAACCTCCTTATCATGTAGTGAACCATAGTTTCACCCTAAAGTATTATACCATTCCAAACTCGTCGACTTTCGACGAAACTTATTTTCTTCAATTGGTTTAGCTTCTAAGATTTCCAACCCTCTTGGTACTAGTTATTCATGATCTTAAATATTTGTAACCTCCAACGTAACATGATTAACTTACTTTATATTCCATCAAATAGAATCTTATTTCTGAGCTTACATCAATTGACTAACGATGTATTCTCACGTACGAAAACATGGGGTGTAACATCATTCCCCCCTTTGGAACATTCGTCCTAGAATGTTGACTAATGCACTTTTCCATATCTTAGGAAATAACTCTTACGACTAATTTAATATCATCTTTGCCAACTAGGGAGTTGTTCGATGAATAAATCCAAAGGCTAGAACATTCCCCCTTTTAGGCCTCTTTCTCACACCACGACTTGTGGTCAAACTCCTTTCAATGTCGTAACTATTTCTACCTTCTTTCATGCATCCTAGAAAATTCTAACCTTGAATGTGCGCCAATGCGACTCTTATTTCCCTTTTATTTCTTGTTAGATTTTAACCTATCTATATGATTCACTTGGTGAAGATATATTGTATGACAAGCTGTCCCTATGGGCATCTATAGGTGTACTAAAGTGCTTTGTTTGGTATTTTGTTGAACTTACGACTATTGTTATATCTTGTTTCATATCCTCAGTTATCTATGCTTATGGCTTTACCACTACTAGGTAGGTCATACTATACCATAACTCTTACTTCGATTTATTATAATGGAGACTTGCCACCCAACTCCAGGTTTTTCTCTCACCGCTTATCCTATATGTATAAATCTAAACCATTTAATGCTTCCTTATTACCGTCCATCTTAATAATGACAGCATAATCTCATCTCATACTTTGTAACTTTCATCCATCGATTGTTGATTCACCTTAATGTTGATCTATAATATACCACTGATAACTTGAAACCTCTTATATAATTTATCGTCACTAGGGCTCACGTCTCATCGGGGAATATCTGAAGTGATTTTCCTGATCCACTTAGGGACGATACTATACTCCAATAGCTGTATTTCATAGCATCACAATGTGATTCATCTTATGGGGGTATTCTAATCCTGTGCAGTTCATGAAATACTTGTTCTCAAAATCATTACTCAATCAAAGGTCTAAACGTCATCATCTTATCATTTATCATAATTACACCCTTACTTTCCTATTATTGTAGCATTTTATCTCTTGTAAATGCTCCTAGTTTTCAACTCCTTTGAGTTCAATCATGCTATACTGAGCTTTTTATAACTGTACGGAAACCATCAGCTCTCTTGTTGCGATGGGTTTAATCCCGAGGAATTACCTATTCTCGTCACCTTCACACTCACCTTTTCTTATCCTTACTCCTGCCTAGCTAAAACCTTGTTGCTCTACCATACATTAGCTTGCGACCTACATACATCTACTTATACTACTCGTAACCTTCCTTTCATCATGTTAGCACCATAGGTTTCCTTTCATGCCTTCTCAGTTGTCTTAAATGTAAACAATTACTTTTCCTGGTCGTTCTGCCACTTACTGCATGGATAGGCCTATCTTAGTGCCCATGAATACGGGAGTTCCTTGTAACTCATATGATCTCAATTATTAACTTTTAATTGATTTTTTTTTCTTCTTCCGTTCATTAGCTACGATAGATTCCACTTTCTTATGGAGTGCATACAACATTATAATGTGACTGCTGTTACAAGACCATTTCTACTTTAGGTCACTATGCTTATGTTGAAGCCTGCTTCCTTATTTCCTCAGCTAGTCTTTCGTTGTAGTACTTAGGGAAAAACTTCTAACTCTTATAAAGCTGAGACCTTATTACATTGTATATCCCATGGTATTTATGATGTTCTTACTCGCCTATCATTATCCTTAGTTACTTACCTCCATGCCCTTGTGCTTGTAGGGTTTCTTGTGAATTGAAATTTCAGTTGTCTCCATTGTGACACTCTCTTTTATTTTCGTAACACTTATATTGTACCTACTACTACCCCAACTCTTGCCTGAATATTTCTCGAGGATTACGATTTTGTAGCTAAGAGATTGAATTTTCTATGTTGGGTTTCACTATGTTTATCTTGCATGATCTACTGATTTGCCTATATCCTCTTATCTAGCCATAACTAGGTTCTTCCTGAATCAACTACTGACTACCCATTGGTCCACTCTCATATCTTTATTTTATGTAACGCCTCTTGGGTTATGTCCTTTGTCTTAACTTACCTCTTGTACGGGATCCTTATGTATCAAGTTTTCATTCCCACTTATATATCAATATCATCGAGTGTGAAACCCTTATTGATTCTCCCCAACATCATGCTTGCATAATGTTCTAGAGTTATATTATATCTGTTGGATATGAATAAATGCAATATTATTCCTTTCACCTTTTACCACATTATTCCTTTACCATTTGATATTTACCTCTTCATCTTTGGAATTTTGTTTCTACATCTTCACCGACATTACTCGTCTTGTGGTAACTCTTCTACACCAGGTATAATTGAATTTCGTACACACAAGGGTGACACGTGGTATAACCGGCACATTTAGTTCCTTAAGCTTAAATCTGCTCATAGTGCTTGCTTTATGGAAGCGTCTTCGTGAATGACCTTTAAAGGTTATTCTTCTATTGTTCATTCTATTATTGTCGAAACATTATCTTTGAAACGATGTCAACTATTACCAATTCCTTTGATCCCTAATTCATGTTCATTTTTTTTTCTTGTTTACTATCCCATACTAATTTCTATTACTTGGGGGGTCTAACTTTTCCTTATGGTAATCACGCGTGAGTCACCAACTCATTTCTCGAAATGAGGGTATGGCTTTATGGTTTATACTTTTGTATTGTCTCAAGGCCTGTCTCCTCTCATTTTTTTTCTTCACTTAACTATAGACTTTATCATTATACCATATTTTGATTTACCGCTGTCACCCATTTATCACCTCTTACTCATAATGATTCACTTACTCTCTTCTTATTCTCATGCTAGTATCTCTGTCTATCGCCCTATTATAAAAACTTCAACATGACGTTCTTTCACATTTAGCTCTCCCTGCTTCATATCACTGGTTCTTCGGGACGCCTATCATTCTTCTTCTTCTTTTTTTTTACTAGTGGCTGGAGTCATACTAAGACAAATATTTATCCCTTCTAGGATTCTAGTGCCTATCCTCTAAAATTTCTGAATATTCTAGTATTCATATCTGACTGTTCTATTCTAGAGTGACCATATGGCTATCTCCAAATGAGAACTATTACCATGTTCTGCACTATCCTTCGAAATGTTAAATAATGATAACAATCTATCCACAATTTTCTGTTACTCTAACCCCAGCTAGATCTTGATATCCTAAACTTCTCTTAAATTATTTCAGTTAGCTCCAATTGGGCATAATTGAGATAGGTATGGACAATAGTAGATATCTCTGTTACTGTTGAAAGCAACTAAAATATGCTTATAGTTCTCTGCCAGGATTCTAAATACTGATAATATTTATTAACTAGGTACCTCGTACCCTTCTTTATCTTGATAAAACTCGTATCTACCTTCTGATTCTCTTATTTCTTTTTACCATATGGGTAGATAGATATTCTTTACTTAGAGCTCCTTATTAAGAAACTAGCACATCTTAGTACACACATGATCTGCCGAAGCCCTCACATTTACTCATCATAAGCATGATGCAAAATTGAGTTCCTCTGATTCAACTCTTCCACAGAAACATTGCAATCTCTTACCATCCATCTTTCTATATGTATGCATTGTCGTATTATAAATAAGATAGAATTGAGGAAATTGAGTTTTTACGATTGAGCTCTACCACACAATCTAGAGTAAGAAGAAAGAGTAACAGTCCTAAATGCCCTGTAGCCTCTTCCTTATAAGTGTGGCGCAAAACACACCCATAAAAACAACTCTACTAGACACGGCTCACAGACGATCCCTAGGAAAGACCTGCTCTGATACCAAGTTTGTCACGACCTAAACTGGAGGATCATGACTAGCACCCGGGCCATACTTGCCGAGCACCAATATACATTTTATCTAACCTTCTTATTATCTTTAAGGGATAACGAGATCAATATAATGGTAGATATGGATCATGAACATACATCACATAGGATGACATGATTGCTAAGAAACTACATAAAATGTACGAGCTACAACACTCCCATGAAAGACTATACAACAAAAATTAGCCAACAAGGCATACCAAACTATACATGAATCGACACCTGTCTATGAGCCTCTAAAGGAGCATAAGTAATGCAACATAGCCGGAATAGGGCCCCAACATACCCATAACATCTATAATAAAAATACATACCAAGACACGGCAAGTCCGGAGAAGGGATCTCACCTATAACCGCTGAACTGGAAAGCCTATTGTGGTGGGGGAGCTGTGTCTACCTGTCTATCAGGACCTGCAGCATGACATGCAATGCCTACAAATAAAAGGACGTCAGTACGAACAAAGTGCTGAGTATGTAAGGCAGGAAAACATAAATAAGAACAGTAATGTAAAGAGAGATGTAGGAGATACAACCTTTAGCATCTGAGTGCTTCTAAGAGACATTAACATGAAACGCATGATACATATATATACATAATCTTTTTAAACATCCGCCTCTGTGGGCATCATCATCATCATAGAACATTCGCCTCTGTGAGTATCATCATCATCATATCATACCCGGCCTCAAAGAGGACTCGGTAAACCCTACTGATCAGTGGTTGCACAATAGGTGCCGTACCCGGGCGACTATAGCGTGGCTTGGTAGAGTAAAATAGATACATATATATAATGCATGAAAGACTCATCGGAATCATGTTCTGAACATTATGAAGTGACCTAAGGTCAGTATTATCCATACACATCATTAGGGATAACTCTTCATCGAGAATCTTATAAGAATCAGGAAGTACCAACAACATTGATAACATAAGAATAAGAGAAGAAACCTCAACATCAATTGTTCCATAAGAAGGGAAACAATGTAAGTACTGCTAACTTGTAAGAGTAGAGTATCTTTGGAAGCACGTTCATTGCATTATGTACAATCGGAGTCGTGCAAAATAAGGAAAAGGATAGCCTCATATACCTTGTATATACTATCCCAACCTCAATCTACACAATGTCACAACTCCTTAATCTACAATAAGAGAAATGACACTATCGTTATCGTTTAAGCCTCATAACTATTATGTATCGACCACAACCTATTTTATGATGAAACGGACAGCACCTCCCTTATTTATATGACTTCACAAAAGTCAAAACAATCACCTAACAGCCCAAACAACATCAATAATAATCATATCGAGCCTCCCAAAAAAGTCCACACACAACCTAATCACTTCACACATAAAACGACCACCGTAGTCGTGTCAAACGACCCAGAAATATTACAACAAACGACCAGCTCACAACCCTACATCTATATGGTGTTTCTAAACACCCTTCCTCCTCAAAAACTCCAAAAAACATTAGTAAAACACGCAGCCCAACAACAACATAAAACAGTCCGCTACAAGTCAAATAACTCGAACTCACGGCTTCCCATCACCGTCCCGTGAGTTCTAACTATTAGGAAACACATTTATCAACCTTACTTGATATTTAAACCCTTAAATACAGATATTAGACGTTTTTTAACTATGAAGTAACTTCTAAAACTCTAACTACAAAGGAAAAGAAGAGGCGGTATAATGACACTTACGTCATAGGGATCATTTTGATGTTATTGCTTCTTGATTTCATACTCGGGATGATATTATTCTTTGAAACCCTAGAAGATAACTGGAGTTTATGTTTATGGGTGTTCTCTGGTCGTTTTATGCTGAATGATGAAGAGAAAGCCGACCTAATGTTTATATATATCAAGTTTGGAAAAGTCAAAGAGGTGCTAGCTTGGCACCCTAGGATTGGTCCATCTTCCGACGCTTATATCGTTTTATCCCGATGTCGTATTAACGAAAGGTTAAGAGAGTTGGAAAATAAATTCCAAGACCTTTAATTTGTATATTATATGTCCCAATAAGACCTCATATAGCACATGAAATGTATTTCTCAAAAAGCTCTAGTGATCCACCTACTTGTCACTTATGTTGTCTTCGCAGTTTCGCGAAATTACAAATATCTCTCTACTCCTATATCGTATCGATGAACGGTTTAATGTGTTGGAAACTAGACTCATAGATATTCTGTTTGGTAGGTAGATCATCCCCTAATTACAAGTATATCGGAAGAAAATCTCAGTTACATTTGACCTAATGTTAAGCACATTATGAGTGTAACTTGTTAAGACCTTTTCCAATTTTTGTTCCACCACTTGCTTGACTTCAAAACGTAGAACACAACTATCATACGATAAAAATTAAATTATAGAATAACCTCCTTATCATGTAATTAACCATAGTCTCACCCTAAAGTACGTGTTATACCATTCAAAACTCGTCGACTTTCGACGAAACTTATTTTCTTCAATTGGTTTAGCTTCTAAGCTTTCCAACCCTCTTGGTACTCGTTATTCATGATCTTAAATATTTGTAACCTCCAACGTAACATGATTAACTTAATTATCAAATAGAATCTTATTTCTGAGCTTACATCAATTGACTTACGATGTACTCTCACGTACAAAAACATGGGGTGTTATAAATGGTTTGAATACTACACTTTAACAATTATGAACCAACACGTATCCCAGAACCCGGTGTCACAAGTACATGAGAAATTTCTAAGAACTTACACAATCATTACAAAGTATTTCCGAAATACAGCTGGAGAAGGAAATTTAAAATAAAAAGAAATACAGTACGAAGGAGACTCTGTCAGCTGCGGATCGCCTCCGGATGAGGCAGCTCGCCTAAGTCTCCGAATCCTCCACATTTCTATGAAAGTATCTGTGCAATAAAATGCACAACAAGTGCAGCATGAGTACAAAAACAACGTGTACTCAGTAAGTCGCCCGCCTAACCTCAGAGAGGTAGTGATGAGAGGTAAAATTAGACACTTACTAAAGGTCAATTTAGAATATTTAATTATGACACTAAGCATGATTATCATAGGAAATTCATTAAAATCAGGAATGGATATTTTTGACTCCGTTCCCGTTTAACACTTTATATCTTCGTCATATTAATAACAATTATTCAACATGGTGATTTAATCAAATGACAATTTATCGACGGGAAGGAACAACTTCTTCTGAAATCTTTTTAATAACTTCAAATCTCTGTCATTTCAATTGACAAGTTAATATTTCCGGCCAGTAATCAGGCAAACTTATAGCAACTATGCAGTAAATAGCATGCGCAAGCAACGCCGAGTGTCGTTCGGCCCGAACCAACATAAACATAAACTGTGCACTGCTGAGGGTCGAACGAGTCAAACCATAGATGCATCTATCTATCCCGCTCGCGAATCAATTATGCGACATGGTTAAAAATAATAAGGCTATCCTGCTCGCGAATCATACATGCGACTCAGGTGATCATTTGAATACACACAAATAAAGGGTCATCCTGCTCGCCAATCATACATGCGACTCAGGTTCTCATATGAATACACACAAATAAAGGGTCATCCTGATCGCGAATCATACATGCGACTCATGCACCCGAAGTTACCCATGTCCACACAATAAGTCCCCATTTTATCAAGAAAGTCGTTTTCTCAGGAAAGTGGTAAAAATCCTTCTTAAAGGAACATGAAATATAGCCTTTAATTCTTTGGTTTGAAACTCATTTTCCAAGTTTAATGATATTCCATAATATAACCCTACTAGGTGTGCAATTATCCACAAAGGAAATAAATTCTCTTTTAGATGATTAAAAATAATAAACTCTAGGCTTCTTCAGATATTCAATTACAATTTCGATTATATTAGCAGTTTAATATTACAGGCAGGGTTACAGGTACAACACATAATACATGCTAGTGGGTCCTAGACTACCCATACATGGCATAATAGTAGCTACGCACGGACTCCCGTCACCTCGTGCGTACATAGCCCCCAAGATAATAGCATATACTTAATTAATTCACCTAAGGAGACGATTCCCCCTCACAAAGTTAGAAAGGAGACTTACCTTGCCCCGAAATTCCTTAACTGGCCTCCAAGCCCTTCCGATGACCCCAAACGTCGCACAACGCTCCGAAACTATCCAAACAACGAAAAGCCAATGAAAATATACTCTAATATTTGCAGCAAATTCCAAATCATATACTTTTCCAACTCCGCTAAGTGAAATGACTAAAATTCCCTTGGGCCCACGTGACCGGAATCCGAAATTTCTCGAAGATATACCCTACCCATAGCGTTACTAACTCAAATATACAATTTACTCTTATAGGCCTGCTCAATTCGTGGCTAAAATCCAAATTCCCATAATTCTAGATTTATTCAATATTTCCCAAATTTTCCTCAATTTCTACTACCAAATCAATGTAATAATCTTGCATTAAATTAAAAAACGGGCTGAATTTACTTACCTTTTGATGCTTGGTGAAATCTCCTTTGAAAGCTCTCCAAAGTTGCCTATCCTATGAAGAAAAATGAAGACAGTGAACCAAATTCTCGCTTAAAAATAATCTTCCCAGGCCCATTTTCCGCACCTGCGGTCCTTCATCTGCACCTGCGATCCCGCAGGTGCGACCAAATCACCCGCACCTGCGGGGTCCCTTATCTCCAGCCAAATCGCACTTGCGCCCTACTTCCCGCACTTGCGGCTTCGCAGGTGCGGAAATCCTTCGCACCTATGGTTCCCAACGTGGCCAAGCCCACACTCGCACCTGCGACTCCCAAGTCGCACCTGCAGCTCCGCACCTGCGGCCAAAACCTCGCAGGTGTGGTTACACCAGATGACAGCAGCTTCAGCCCTTTTCCAACTTCAACTTTGATCCGTTAACCACCCGGAACCTACCCGAGGCACCAGAACCCCGTCCAATTATACCAGACTCCAAAATGACCTACAGACACCCAAATTCACTTCTCATCGCGCTCCCAATTTCAGAATCACCATACGGAGCTATTCCCAGACTCGGAATCCCTAACGTACATCAACCTCACTGATATGCACTTCAACCCCAAATTCATGAAATCCTTCTAAAATGCTAAGTTCTATAATATACGCCGAAACGCTCCCGGGTTATCCAAAACCCAATCCGGACATATACCCAAGTCCGAAATCATCATACGAACTTGCTGGAATCTTCAAATCCTGATTCGGAGATCGTTTACTCAAAATTCCGATCTTAATTGATTTCTCCAACTTAAGGCTTCTAAAATGAGAATTTTCTTTCCAAATAAATTCTCGACTTCCTGGAATTCAATTCCGACCACGCCCACGGGTCATATTACGTGAAATGGAGTTGCTCACGACTTCAAACCGCTGAACGAAACGATAGAACTCAAAACGACCGGCCGTATCGTTACATATTTGGTCACTTCTTTGCTGTTATTTTAAATTTAAAGCTATGTAACTTTTCTACCTTAAATAGAAATTAATTTTGAGCTCAAATATCTGTGTGTGGTTGATGTTGAAGTCTGTCCTGTTTTGTATAAATTTTCCTATCAATTTCAAAGTCATTTTGAGCTGATAGACTATGTGTTAGTATGACCTTGAATGTCCGTTAGTTCTAGTCATAAAAATCTGAAATATTTTGCTCTAGACTATGCTTGTACGCACACTTATGAGTTCCAATCAAGGTTATAAAAATTCTCCCTTTAAACAGAATGAAGGGGAAGTGAATCTGACCTTTTAATGGCCAGATTCACCCCCTATAACAATGAATAAACTTTTTTTTGTATGTTTTAAAAAAAGCTGCAGGTGTTGGTCCTACAAGCTAGCAAAAGGAAGTTTAAGATTATACTTAGAAGCAGTAGTTTTTTTTTCCTGAATTCTTCTATTTTTTGTAAAGATATAGATTGTGTAGGTATATTTTACAGTCAATGATCATATAAAACCTTTCCTTAAAACTACATCTTCTGTTCATGTAATGGACTGGATTATTATAAGGTTGAACGTCCCGTCATTTTACTCCTTTAAGATCGAATATAGAAAATGGACCCGGACTTGTAACAATAGCCCAATAGGCCTGAATAAGTCTGGACCCTGGGCCATTAGGCCTGGGTTATAAGGTCCCTGTCACGACCAAAAATCCCTAAGGTCGTGATGGCGCCGGATCATTGTCAGGCAAGCCAATCATAAATTAATTGAAATAATTTTCCTGTTTTAACATTTATGAAAAAGAATTTCCTTTCACTTTATTACATATTAACTAAATAAAATCTGTTAAGTAAAACAATAGTTTAAATATTACACTTTAACAAATATATCCCAACACATCCCAGAACCCGGTGTCACAAGTACATGAGCGATTTCTAAGAATTTATACAATCATCACAAAGCCTGTCTGAAATACAAATTGGACAAGGAAATTTAAAATAAAAATAAATAGAGTATGGGGGAGACTCTGCCAGCTGCGGATCGCCTCCGGATGGTGCAGCTCGCCTAAGTCTCCAACCAGCCATGTAACTATGAAGGTACCTGTGCAATAAAAATGCACAACAAGTGTAGCATTTACAAAAACAACGTCTACTCAATAAGTTGCCCGCCTAACCTCAGAGAGGTAGTGACGAGAGGTCGAATTAGACCCTCACTAAGGGCCATCAAATTAATTAACAGCATATGATGGNAGGACAACCGGCCTGAGCCGTCATAATAATCATCTCTGTGCACTGCCGAGGATCGAACGGCCCGTACCAAAAGTGCACCTCTCAATAAAATACTCATGTCTATGCACTGCCGAGGATCGAACGGCCCGTACCAAAAGTGCATCTCTCAATAAAAAACTCATGTTTATGCACTGCCGAGGATCGAACTGCCCGTACCAAAAGTGCATCTTTCAATCTGCCGTGGCGTATGACCCGCTCCCATGAGAGTGGGGGAAATAACACTCCGCTTGAGGAATGTAAATGGCGAAGCGGTCACATGCAATCAGGCACAATCAACAATCCACCCCGAATACGTCGGGAAAACAAATATTCAAGTAAATGACAGATTTCTCTTTTAAAAACTATAAAATAGTGTTTAAATCCTTTTTTGAAATTCACTTGCCAAGTTTTATAATGCATGATAATACAATCTTATCCGGAAATACAATTGCCCGCGAAGGAAATCAATTCTCTTTTTAGATGGTTTAGAAAAATAAACTCTAATATTCCTTAGTCATTCAATTAAAATTTCGATTATATTAGCAGTCTAATATCACAGACAAGATCACATGTATAATAGGTAAGGCATGCTATGTCACGACCCAAAATACTAACTCAGGTCGTGATGGCACCCAACACCGGGGTTAGGCAAGCCCACACTTAGATTACAAAGGATTTTTCCCATACTTGATTAAACATCCCAACACGTGCCAAGTTTTAAAGTTCAAAACAT
>ML345710.1:963-60870 GCA_005239505.1 Nicotiana paniculata | reverse complement strand
TCGATGAAGCACAGAATGAACAGCTTATGAGAATGCCTACAAAACAGGAAGTCAAGCTAGCAGATTTTGGCTTGAATGGAGATTCTGCAGGGGGGGCGATGGATTCACAAGAGCTTTCTTTCATTCCTGTTGGGATATAGTGGAAGAAGACATATATAATATGGTGTAAGCTTTTTTCAGTGGACAACAGCTACCTAAATCTATCACACACACGAACATAGTTATGTTGCCTAAGAAGAAGGAAGTTGTTACATTTGCAGACATGCGACCAATCAGCCTTAGCAACTTTGTTAATAAGGTATTCTCGAGGGTTATTCATGAAAGATTGGTTGGAATTCTGCCTAGTTTGATTTCAGGCTTTGTGAAAGGAAGGAATATATAGTGGAGAATGTGCTACTTACACAAGAAATCATCACAGACATAAGGCTCAAAACTAAAGCAGGACCAAACGTGGTAATTAAATTGGATATGGCAAAAGCATATGATAGGTTATCATGGCTGTTTTTAACTAAAGTACTCAGAAAGATGGGATTTTGTGAAGGCTTCATTGGCATTATCTTTGACTTGATTGGAAACAACTGGTACTCAATTCTTGTGAATGGCCAGCCACATGGTTTTTTCAAATCATCAAGGGGAGTAAAACAAGGTGATCCTATATCTCCTAGCTTGTTCATTTTGGCTGCGGAAGCACTATCTAGAGGATTGAATTCTCTACACAAAATCAGGACATTCTGTGGATTTGGACTCCCTAAATGGAGCCCAAAAATAAATCATTTGGCTTACGCTGATGACACCATAATTTTCTGTTCTTCTGATGCATTATCTCTGCGCATGGTGATGAGTGTCTTTGGGACATATGAGGCTGATTCAGGTCAATTGATCAACAAAAACAAGTCTGCAATCTATATGCACCACTTAGCAGATGAGGAAGTGGTAAGTGAAGTTGAAAGGGAAACTGGTATTACAAGACAAGATTTCCCATTCATATATCTGGACTGCCCAATTTTCTATGCTAGAAAGAAAGAAGATTACTACCAAGGAATGATTACTAAGGTTATGAACAAATTGCAGTCATGGAAAGGCAAATTGTTATCTATAGGGGTAGAGCTGTACTAATTCAAAGTGTTTTGCAAAGCATGCCAATACATCTACTATCTGCAGTTAATCCACCTAACAATGTCATCAATAAGCTGCACAAAATTATTGCTCAGTTCTTTTGGAGCAGCAATATAGGAGGTACATCAAGGCATTGGGCATCCTGGACAAATTTGTGCATGCCAACTGAAGAGGGTGGTATAGGCTTTAGGTCCCTTCATGACGTAGCAAAGGCACTCTTTTGTAAACTTTGGTGGAATTTTCGAACTAAACCTAGCTTATGGAGCTCATTCATGAGCCAAAATTATTGTAAGAAGCTTAATACAGTCATTTTGCCTTGGAGAGGAGGATCACACGTTTGGAGGAAAATGCTAGATGCAGAGATTTAATAGAACATCAGATATTTTGGAAACCAAAAATGGGGTCATCACTGCTTTGGTTCGATAATTGGACTGGATTAGGGGCTTTATATTTCCTGGTGCCTCAGCAATTTGGTGTAGATGAAGATATACACAATGTAGGGGATGTGGTGGAGAACAATGCATGGAATGGACAAAGACTATATGAAGTTCTTCCAGAAGAACTAGCACAACACATCATTGAAAATGTTCCACCTCCAGTACATCACAACACACTGGATACACCTTACTGGATGTTGGAGACAAGAGGAAAATTCACAGTCAAATCAGCATGGGAATACCTAAGGAGAAGAAACAATCCTGGAATGGCATTCAAGAAGATTTGGATAAAAGGTTTACCATTCAAGATTTGTTTCTTTATGTGGAAAGTATGGCGAGCTAAGCTACCCCTGGACGACTTCATGAGGAGACTAGGCTACTCCATGCCTTCAAGATGTTGGTGATGTGCAGATCCTAAGGAGGAGACATTAGTGCACCTGTTCTTTACTTCAAATGCAGCTAAAACAGTATGGAAATTTTTTCTACAAAGGGCTGGGATATCAACTGAAGGATTGACCTTGCATCAGGCCACAACTAAATGTTGGACTGCCCAGGCCATTCCTAGAATAAAGCCTATAATACAAGCTGTACCAGCATGTATAGTGTGGGAGTTATGGAAGCGTAGGAACAATTTAAAATATGGGGAGGCAGTCTCAGTCAGTAGGGTAATCTACCAGATTTCAGCTAACTTACAAGCATTAGTGCAGATAAGAAAACCAGGGATTCGAGTTCTACATAGATGGAAAGACTTACTGACTATGATGCAAAACTATACTCCTAAGCTCAAATGGGAGAAAGTTATATGGGAATGTCCAGAGGAAGGTTGGATTAAGGTGAATTGTGATGGTGCAAGCAGAGGAAACCCAGGCAGAAGTTCTATTGGATTTTCTCTAAGGGATAAGGATGGTGATGTAAAATATGCAACAGGAAGGGAGATTGAAGAAGGATCAAATAATATAGCAGAAGTAAGGGCAATGGTTGAAGCTTTGAGGATGTGTAAGGAATTGGACTTCTCTCAAATTTGGGTGAAAACAGACTCGATGCTTCTATATAAAATTATTGAAGACTCATGGGAACCTCCCTGGACTATTATAGATGAGATTGAAGATATAATGGCAATAAAGGAGGAATGCAATATCAAGATATCTCACACATATAGAGAAGGGAATAGACTGGCAGATCATTTAGCAAATTATGCATTAGATGAAAGGGGCATCAAATGCTATGAATACTGGGACTTAGACCCTATAGGGAGGAGGATAGTCAATGAGGACAAACATCAATGGCCATATCTAAGGATCAAAGTTGCCAGAAAGTAGTAGGAACAAGGGGCTGGATATTAAAGGAAGAAACTGGACAGGAGTGTGATAGTTATCATACTCAAATCCTCATGGAGAAGAGTATGGTGATCTTACATGAACAATCTAACGGAATCTTAGATGGTCATGATCAAATCAGTTTTGAGAAGATCATGATTGTCCAAGGCTGAGCTAACTTTATTTTTTGTTTTGCAGGTACCAGCACAGTACTACTGGATGCCTTGACAAAATTCCAGCTGGTGGTATTAGTGCCTAACACTCAATCCACTGGAAGATTAGTTAAGGTATTCAACAGGCATGATTTGAAGATAAAGAATATTCAAAAGCACAAAGCAACAAGCCCAGAAAGAACAGGGCACATGTGATATTCTGTTTAATGAAAAGAAAAGTTGGGACAGCAAATAAGGAGGAGGACGAAAGCAGAAGAACAGCTAAAGATATCACGCGAAATGGACAACAAAGGGATGAGAGCTGCAAGTAAAGGCATGGAGCTAAGGAGGGACGCATCAATAGGCCACCATACCAGTTTCTGATTCGCTAAAACTGGATGGATTGGTTCTGTGAACAGCATGAAAGATCAGAAGAAGTGACCTACGATGAACTATCTAAACTGGAAGGAAATGAAGATCATACGAGGCAATTGATAAGGGATATGGCACAACACTGATTTGGATAAATTTAGCAAACACAGGCTAGACAATGCAAGGTGCATGGACGATTGAGCATATGTCTCAGTTGGGACTTACCATTATGTAGTTAGAATAAATTTAGATTATGCAGATTGATAATAGCTTTCATTGTGATATCAATATTGGTCTTCACAACACCAATATTGATAATAGGAACAATGTAATCACATACTTTCCTGTCCTATCTCTATTAGGACATCCTAGGCTCTTTGTTATTAGATTTTCTTAGTAATAAAATAACTACTAGGCACCCAGCCTAGTAGTATAGTTTGCTAAAAAAAAAAATATCCAGTAAAAAAAAAACCTTTTTATTTCAAGAGAAAAAAATAATATTTAGTGTTTACGGTACAACTCAAAAAGAGAATAAACGTTTATAAGTGAATAAGAAAGAACATTTACTACATCTCTCGCATTTCATTGGAGACAACTTCGTTGTTGGATGATATCTTTTTAATAATCACCCTCCCCAACTAATATTGTCACGATCCAAATTAGGTCGTGATGTCGCCCAACACCATTGTTAGGCAAGACAACACTAGTCAACTAGTAAACTCCCATTTTAGTTCAACAAAGCCAACATCTAGCTTTATTACACTTTAACAGTTAATAAATAACAAATTTACCAGGCGACCAATGCAAGAACCACTAGGGGGACTCAAGAATATAATTATACAAACAAAAAATAATAGTCTACGAATGTGTGTGCCGGGATCTAGTGTCACAAGTACGAGGACAACTAGCAAAATGTACAAAAAAAATAACTATCCTACTGTCTGAGATAGTATAGACAGGTACGACAAAAGAGAAACTCCGGCAACGCTGCTGAACGGCTCGAAGGGGAGCAGCTCATCGTGAAGTCTCGAACGGATATCAGGAATGCGCCAGGTGGGTAACTAGATACACCAGCCTCAGATCCTGTACGATTAACTACAGAAGCGTAGTATGACTATATAAACAATATGTACCCAATAAATATCCAGTCTAACCTCGAATAAGTAGTGACGAAGGGTCGATTTGACACTTACTAGGGTCAACAATAACATGATCAAAATGTTAGGATAAGCAGGAATATCATGAATAAAGTTGACAATAAATATAGGGAAGTGACAAGTTCTATTTTCATAATTAAAATGTAATTTCCATCTTATTGTCTAACAATTTATATTTCAAGGCATTTAAAGCAGTATGAGTCACAGAAAGTTCCAGATAAATAAGATGCGCAAGTCATGTCGAGGTCGTATGGCCCGATCCAAAACAGGAATAGTAGCTACGTACGGAATCTCGTCACTTTGTGCGTACGTAGCCCCCATAAATATTCTTATTTTTAATCAAATTCACCTATGGGGACATTTTCCTCTTACATGTTTAGAAAGGAGACTTACCTCGTAGCAAATCCTACTCCCCAAATTCAAGAACGCGCTCAAACCTCCAAATTTGACGTCCAACAACTCGAAGCTAGTCAAACATTACATAAACTAATCAATCTATGCTCAAAATTTCATAATTGCACCATTTAAGTGATTACCCAACCTAATTTTCAAGATTCCTAAAATTCACCCCCAGGCCCACATGCTCGGATTCCAGAAATTTTTGAAGAAAGTTGTTACCCATACCCTTAAGAACACAAATATATAATTTTTACTAAGTTCCATAACCATTTTCGTGGTAAAACTCCATCTTTATCAAAACCCTAGGTTTTCCTCTAATCCCAAGATTTTCACTAATTTACATGTTAAAATCTACCACAAACTATGTATTAAACTAACATTAGGTAGAATTTACTTACCTCACAAGGCTAGGTCGAATTCCCCTCCTAAAAAGCTCTAAAATCGCCTAAGGTTGAAATAAATGACTCCATAAATGCCTAAGTCCCGATTTTAAAAGAACCTCACTGCCTTCAGCTTTTTCGCACTTGCGAGGAGGTGGTCGCACCTGCGCTCACGCACCTGTGGAAAACCGTCGCAGGTGCGCATCCCCCCATATTAGCCAAGCCCCGCATCTGCGGGCTCAAGGAATTGCACCTGTGCAAGGGCTCGCACCTACGACCACTGGCCTCGCACCTGCGGTCGTGCAAGTGCGCTAAGGGATCCTCACCTGCAGTGCCTGGGCTGGCCTTCCACCTTCGCTCCTGCGGCTCCTGGCTTGCACCTGCGGCTGACCAATCGCAGGTGCGGTCACACCAGAACTGGTGCACTAGCAGCTATTTTGAGCTTCAAACTCAACTAGCACGACGTTCGAATGGTATTCGGGGCCTCCGAGGCCCCATTCAAACATACCAACAAGTTTGGAATCATAAAACGGACTAGATCGAACTCTCGAAATGCCCGAAAAAACATTAAAACTAAGAATCACCCAAAACCAATGAATCAAACTTAAGAACTTCAAGTTCTTCATTTCACTTTCAATGCGCCGAAACATACTTAAAGTACTCGTAATGACACCAAATTTTGCGTGCAAGTCTTAAATGACATTACAGAACTATTCCCGGTCTCAGAATTCCATCTGGACCTTGATATCACCAAAACGCGTTCCAAACCAAATTTATAGAACTTCTAAAACCCTCACGAACCAACTTTCACTATTGAGTGCCGAAACGCTCTCGTGTCATCCAAAATTCAGTCCGAGCATACGCCCAAGTCTGAAATCATCATACAAACTCATTGGAACCGTCAAATCCCGATTCCGAGGTCGTTTACTCAAAGTATTGACCGAAGTCAAACTTGGCTTTATTAGCCAACCTTAAGGAACCAAGTTTTCTGATTCCACTCCAAACTCTCCCAAATCCCGAACCAACCATCCCCCCAAGTCATAAATCAGTAAAAGCAAGTGTGGGAAGTCTTATTTAGGGGCACGGGGTTCTAGAAAGCCAAACGAACTGTCTGGTCGTTACATTCTCCACCTCTTAAACAAACGTCCGTCCTCGAACGGGTCTAGAATCGTACTTGGAATGCTGAATAAGTGTGGATATCTGCTCCGCATGTCCTCCTCGGACTCCCAAGTTGCCTCCTCGACTGGTTGGACCCTCCACTGGACCTTCACTGCGGATACCCTCTTAGTTGAATAGTGCTGAAGTCTAAAACATGTGACAAGTCGGCGTGGTACCTCCGGAGCATAGACACGTGAAAAACCGGATGAACTCCTAATAAGCTGGGAGGTAAGGTAAGCTCATACGCAACCTCCCCAACTCTCCTCAACACCTCAAATGGGCCTATAAACCTGGGCTCAATTTGCCCTTCTTCCCGAACCTCATAACCTTCATCGGCGAGACTTCCAAGAGAACCTTCTCGCCGACCATACATGATACACCCTGCGCCTTCTGATCCACGTAACTCTTTTGTCTAAATTGTGCTGTGCGAATTCGCTCTTGGATCAACTTTACCTTTTCCAAGGCATCCTTCACAAAATCTGTACCATATAATTTGGCCTCGCCAGGCTCAAACCACCCGATGGGAGAACGACATCGTCGACCATATAAGGCCTCAAATGAAGCCATCTCGATGCTGGACTGGTAACTTTTTTGTAAGAAAACTCGGCCAAGGGAAAGAACTGATCCCACTGCCCTCTAAAGTCACACATGCTCTGAGCATGTCCTCCAATATATGAACTGCCCGCTCTAACTGCCCGTCGGTCTGTGGATGGAATGTTGTGCTGAACTCCACACAGGTGCCCAAATCACTCTATACGGCTCTCCAAAAATGCGAAGTAAACTGAGGACCTCTATCTGATATGACGGACACAGGCACACCGTGCAACTGAACTATCTTCCGAATGTAAATCTGGGCAAACCTCTCTGAAGTGTAAGTAGTGGCTACTGGAATAAAGTGTGCCGACTTGGTCGACCTGTCAACAATAACCCAAACTTCATCGAACTTCTGCAAAGTACGTGGCAACCCCACTACGAAGTCCATAGTGATGTGCTCCCATTTCCACTCAGGTATAGTCATCTCCTGAAGTAGGCCTCCTGGCCTCTGGTGCTCATACTTAACCTACTGGTAATTTAGGCACCTAGCTACATACTCCACTATGTCTTTCTTCATCTTCCGCCACCAATAATGCTGCCTCAGGTCACGATACATCTTCGTAGCACCTGGATGGATAGAATACCATGAACTGTGTGCCTCCTCTAGAATCTTGTCTCTCAAGCCATCAACATTAGGAACGCATAGGCGACCCTAAAGTCGTAGAACACCATCCTCGCCAATAGAAACCTCGTTGGCACCACCTTATAGTACCGTCTCTCTGAGAACTGCCAAATGCGGATCATCAAGTTGTTGAGCCTTGATCTGCCCCAATAGTGAAGACTAGGCAACAACACATGTGAGAACTTGCTTGGAAATATCCAGTCTCACAAATCTGTTAGCCAAGGACTGAATGTCCAAACCTAGTGGCCTCTCCTCTGCTGAAATGAATGCCAAGCTACCCATACCCTCTGTCTTCCTGCTTAAGGCATCCGCGACCACATTTGCTTTGCCCGGATGATAAAGAATGGTGATGTCATAATCCTTTAGTAATTCAAGCCATCTACGTTGCCTCAAATTGAGATCCCTTTGCTTGAACAAGTGCTGCAAACTGCAGTGGTCGGTATAAACCTCACAAGACACCCCATATAAGTAATGCCTCCAAATCTTAAGAGCATGAACAATCACGACCAACTCCAAATCGTGCACAGGGTAATTCTTCTCATGAATCTTTAGCTGACGTGAAGCATATGCAATAACTCATCTCTCCTGCATCAATACACATCCCAAGCCGACGCGTGAAGTGTCGTAATAAACATAAAATGTATACATCCCCGAAACGGAAGGCAACACTAGAACTGGTGTTGTGGTTAAAGCTATCTTGAGCTTATGAAATCTCGCCTCACACTCGTCGGACCATCGGAACGGAGCACCCTTCTGGGTCAATCTAGTCAAAGGTGCTGCAATTGATGAAAAGCCCTCCATAAACCGACGATAATAACCTGCCAACCCCAAGAAATTTTTGATCTCGGTCACTGAAGTAGGACGAGGTCAACTCTGAACTGCCTCAATCTTCTTGTGATCCACCTTAATACCCTCTCCTGATACAACATTCCCCAAGAACTCCACAGAATCCAACCAAGACTCACACTTGGAGGACTTAGCATAAAACTTTTGTTCCTGCAAAGTCTGGAGCACTACTCTCAAATGTTGCTCGTGCTCCCCCAGGCTACGTGAGTAAATCAAGATGTCATCAATGAATAAGATAACAAAAGAATCAATATAAGGGCTGAACACCCGGTTCATAAAATCCATAAACGTCGATGGGGCATTAGTCAAGCTGAAGGACATCACTAGAAACTCATAGTAGCCATATCTAGTGCGGAAGGCAGTCTTCGGAACATCTGAGTCCCAGATCTTCAATCGATGGTACCCTAATCTCAAGTCGATCTTAGATAACACCCTAGCACCCTGCAACTGGTCAAACAAATCATCGATACGAGGCAATGGGTACTTGTTCTTGATGGTGACTTTGTTCAACTGGCGGTAATCAATGCACATCCGCATAGTCCCATATTTCTTCTTCATAAATAATACTAGTGCACCCCAAGGTGATACACAGGGTCTAACAAATCACTTTGCTAGCAACTCCTCAAGTTGTTCTTTCAACTCCTTCAATTCTTTCGGATCCATACGGTACCGTGGAATAGATATAGGCTGGGTGTTTGGAGCCAAGTCAATGCAAAAATCAATATCACAATCTGGCGGCATGCCTGGCAGGTCAGAAGGAAACACATCAGCGAACTCTCGAACTACTGGCACTGAATCAATCGTCGGAGACTCTGCGGTGGTGTCCTGGACATAAGCTAGATAAGACAAACAACCTTTCTTGGCCATACGTCGGGCCTTCAGAAAAGAGACAACCCGACTGGGTGTGCTAACAGAGGAACCCTTCCACTCCAATCTCGGCAACTCTGGCATCGCTAGAGTAACAGTCTTGTCATGGCAATCAAGGATGGCGTGATATGGAGCTAAACAGTCCATGCCCAGGATGACCTCAAAGTCGATCATATCAAGTAACAGAAGGTCTGCTCTAGTATCGTAACCACAGAATGTAACCACACACGACCGATAGATGCGATCCACAACCACATAATCGCCCACAAGAGTGGACACATAAATAGGAGTATCAAAAGACTCACGAGAAATATCCAGTAAATGAGCAAACAAAGATGATACATATGAATATGTGGACCCTGGATCAAATAATACCGAAGCATCCCTACTGCAGGCAGAAATAATACCTGTGATCACGGCATCTGAGGCCACTGCATCTGGTCTGGCCAAAAAAGTATAGAACCTAGCTGGAGCGTCGGCTGGCTGGCCTCCACCTCTAGGACGACCTCTACCCGCCTGCCCTCTGCCTCTGGGCGGCCGGATAGCTGGCGCGACTGATGGGGCTGAAATCATGGGCTACTGACCCTGTTGCACTGCCTTGCCCCGATGTCTGGGGCAGGTCCTCTTCATGTGACTCGGACCTCCACACTCGTAACACCCTCTTGGTACCATAGACTGTTGTTCCGAAGTCTGACTCTTATGGCATGAATACCCACTAGAAGGACCCTGAGTGGCTGGTAGGCGGTATGAACTCTCTTGCATGGCACTGAAATAAACACTGGAAGAACCTTGATGACCAGAATACCCGTGGGAGGAACCCTGAATAGTTGGCGGACGGTAAGAACTCTCCGGCATCGCACTGAAATAAGGCCTCACTGGAGCACCTCGAGGAGGTGGTGGTGTTGCTGACTATGGGGGCATGTTGGGCTGGCCCCTCCCAAACTGACCTCTGCCCCTATCCGGGGTACCTCTAAACTCCCAAGAGAAACGGGCCCTCTTGTCCTATTGTATCTGCTCTCTACCCCTCTGACGCTGGCCCTCGATCCTCCGAGCAATCTCTACTACCAACTGATAAGGAGTCCCCAACTCAACCTCCCGATCCATATTGTCCCTAATATTGGAGTGCAACCCGCCAACAAACCTCTGCACTCTCTCTGCGTCTGAAGGAAGTATCATAAGTGAATGGGGGCACAACTCAGAAAACCTCACTCATAGTCGGTCACTGACATCTGACCCTGCTCAAATTGGTACTGCAACTCTTCCCTCTCGGAGGATGGAATATACCTGTCCAAGAAAAGTTGTCTGAATTGTCCCTAAGTCATAGGAGGAGAACCCATTGGTCTGCCAAGAAGGAAAGACTGCCACCATCTACGGGCCATGCCCTCCAGCTGGAAAGTAGTGAAGTCCACCCCATGAGACTCCAACATCCTCATGTTGTGCAGTATGTCCCTGCACCTATCAATGAAGTCCTGAGCATCCTCATGATGCTCGCCTCCGAAGACTGGAGGGTGTAATCTGGTCCACCTGTCCAATAACTTCTGCGGCTCACCATCCGCAGCTGATCTATGCTCATGCACAACTGGTTGGGCCCCCTCTGCGGGTAGTGTACCCGGAGTCTGATATACCGCAGCTACATGCCCAGGAGCCTGAGCAGTAGGGTTCTGTGCTCCCCCTCCCGCCTGAGATATGGCTGGGTCTACTAGAAATAAACCAGCTCGGGTCATAGAATCTATGAACCGTAGCATACGGCCCATGACCTCTGGGAAGCCCGGTGCTGTCATAAAATCTATCGGGGTTGGCTCTACTGTGGGCACCTCTCCATGATCCTCGACGATGGGATCCTCCACTAGATCCGCTGGTGGTGCTATCATGGCATCTTTGGGATGCCCTCGTCCCTACCTCGGGCCGATTCCCTCCCACGACCTCGGTCTCGGCCTCCAATAATAAGGGAGCAGCTCCTATCGGGTCTGGAACGTCTGCTGCACACGTTCTGACCATCTGTGAGAGAATAGAAGGAAGAAATTAGTATACCATCAACTGGACGATAAGAGAAGAATAAAGAGTAGTTTCCTAACATCCTATAGCCTCTCGAAGATAAGTACGGACGTCTCCGCACCGATTCGCGAGACTCTATTAGACCTGCCCATCACTTGTGAGACCTACATGAACCTAGTGCCCTGATACCATGTTGCCACGACCCAAATTAGGTCGTGATGGCGCCCAACACCGTTGTTAGGCAAGCGAACACTAATCAACTAGTAAATTCTCATTTTAGTTAAACAAAGCCAACAGCAAGCTTTAGTTAAATTTTTAAACTGTTAATAAATAACAGATTTACCAGGAGACCAATGCAAAAACCACTAAAGGGACTCATGAATATAATTATACAAACCAAAAATAATAGCCTATTAATGTGTGTGCCAGGATCTAGTGTCACAAGTAAGAGGGAAACTAGTAGAATGATATATATATATATATATATATATATATATATATATAACTATCCTACTGTCTGATATAGTATAGACAGATACGAAAAAAGAGAAACTCCGGCAACGATGTTGAACGGCTCGAAGGGGGCAGCTCATCGTGAAGTTTTGAACGGATATCAGGAATGCGCTTCGGGTGGGTAACTAGATGCACCAGCCTCATATCCTGTACAATTAAGTCAAGAAGCGTAGTATGAGTACATAAATAATATGTACCCAGTAAGTATCCAGTCTAACCTCGAATAAGTAGTGACGAGGGGTCCATTTGACACTTACTAGGGTCAACAATAACATGATCAAAATGTTAGGCTAAGCAGGAATATCATGAATAAAGTTGACAATGAATATCGGGAAGTGACAAGTTCTGTTTTCATAATTAAAATGTAAATTTCCATCTTATCGTCTAACAATTTATATTTCAATCCATTTAAAGCAGTACAAGTCAAAGTTCCAGATAAATAAAATGCACAAGTCATGCCGAGGTCGTACGGCCCGATCCAACATAATAATATAATGTGCACTGCCGGAGAGTCGGACGGCGCGAACCATAGATGCATCTATTCACCCCGCTCGCGAATCATTCATGCGACGCATATATTTAAATAATTTAAATCAAATTCTTTTCTTAAATTATTTTCTTTAAAAGAAAAAGCAATTTAATTGGAAGCTTTAAATCCTTAGAAATTCTCAACTTAATTCCATTTATCACAAATAGCAAGTATCGTCAAATAACGGTGTTTACAAAGCATGGTGTAAAACTAAACTACCCGGACATAACAGGAATAGTAGCTACGTACGGACTCTCGTAACTTCGTGCGTACGTAGCCCTCACAAATATTCATATTTTTAATCAAATTCACCTATGGGGACATTTCCCTCTTACAAGGTTAGAAAGGAGACTTACCTCGTAACAAAGCCTACTCCCCAAATTCAAGAACGTGCTCAAACCTCCAAATTTGACGCCCAACAACTCGAAGCTAGTCAAACATTACATAAACTATGCTCAAAAGTTCATAATTCCACCATTTAAGTGATTACCCAACCTAATTTGCAAGATTCCTAAAATTTACCCTCGGACCCACATGCTCGAATTCCGAAAATTTTCAAAGAAAGTTGTTACCCATACCCTTAGGAACACAAATATATAATTTTTACTAAGTTCCATAACCATTTTCGTGGTAAAACTCCATCTTTATCAAAACTCTAGGTTTTCCTCTAATCTCATGATTTTCACTAATTTACATGTTAAAATCTACCTACAAACTATGTATTAAACTCAAGGCTAGGTCGAATTCCCCTCTAAAGAGCTCTCAAATAGCCCAAGGTTGAAATAAATGACTCCATAAATGCCTAAGTCCCGATTTTAAAAGAACCTCACTGCCGTCAGCTTTTTTGCACCTGCGTGGAGGTGGCCGCACCTGCGGTCACACGCCTGCGGAAAAACCATCGCAGGTGCGCATCCTTCCCTATTGGCCAAGCCCCGCATCTACAGTCTCAAGGGACCGCACCTGCGGAAGGGCTCGCACCTGCGACCACTGGCCTCGCACTTGCGGTCGCACAAGTGCGCTAAGGAATCCGCACATGCGGTGCCTGGGGTGGCCTTCCACCTTCGCTCCTGCGGCTCGCACCTGAGAGCTCGCACTTGCGGCTGACCAACCCCAGGTGCGGTCACACCAGAACTGGTGCACCAACAGCTCTTTTGAGCTTCAAACTCAACTCGCATGACGTTCGGATGGTATCAAGAGCCCCCGAGGCCCCGTCCAAATGTACCAACAAGTTTGGAATCATAAAACGGACTCGCTCGAACTTTCGCAACGCCCGAAACAACATTAAAACTAAGAATCGCAACCCAAAAGTAATGAATCAAACTTAAGAACTTCAAGTTATTCATTTCACTTCCAATGCGCCGAAACGTACTTAAACTACTCGAAAAGACACCAAATTTTGCGTGCAAGTCTTAAATGATGTTACAGAACTATTCCCGGTCTCGGAATTCCATTTGGACCTCGATATCATCAAAACGCATTCCAAACCAAATTTATAGAACTTCTAAAACCCTCAAGAACCAACTTTCATTATTGAGTGTCGAAACGCTCCCCGGTCATCCAAAACCCGGTCCGAGCATACGCCCGAGTTCGAATCATACGAACCCACTGGAACTGTCAAATCCCAATTTCGAGGTCGTTTACTCAAAATGTTGACCGAAGTCAAACTTGACCTTTTTGGCCAACCTTAAGGAACCAAGTGTTCTGATTCCACTCCAAACTCTCCCAAATTCCGAACCAACAATCCCCGTAAGTTATAAATCAGTAAAAGCAAATACAAAAAGTCTTATTTAGGGGTGGGGGGTTCTAGAAAATAAAACGACCGATCAGATCGTTACAAATACGACTTAGAAATCCAGCCAATCCAACAAACTTTATGTAAACTTAATATTCACTAACTTTACATCAATGAGCAATGTCAAGAACCAAAATCTTGTTGCCTTGAGGTGCGTTTAAGAAGCTCCCTGCCCATAATTTTTGCATCAGGATACTGCAAAGAATTAAACAATAAGTAAAATAAATATAAATATAAAATTTCTACATCTTTTCATTACTTCATGTTCCTTTCAATTTTGTACTCTAACCCGTGAGGTAATGAATAATGACTATACAACAACTCAAATAAATATTTTAGTACTACCAATCGAAGAACTTGTTCTTTCCTTTAGTCAATACAAATGCTGACTTTACTTTCTTGTTACACCAATCCTGCAAAGATATTCTCTGCATAACAAAATATTATCTATTTTTTTAAATTATTTGAAAACTTATAGAATAATTTTACAAGTTTTAAAAAATATTAAAAAAAAAAGTATCCATGGATTTAGTTGAACGATTCTGCATAATTTTCAATCATAGCTTTGTAGATTTTTTGGCTAGTATTCTCTAAGTAATAGACAAAACAGCTAGTAAAATTTCTCCCTTTTTTGAGAGTAGTTATAAAGCAAATTTCTGAATTTGATCTGAACAACTAGTTTCTATACGAACAAGGGTTGTGGCGGAATGGTAAGTACTCCTTCATCCTTAACCAGAGGTCTCGAGTTCGAGCTCCTGAATATGGAGTCCCCTTTGTAAGGGAGCGCTTTACCCCCCAATGTGGGACTTCTCGGTACGAATCCGGATTAGTCGGACCCCAATGTAAGCGGATACTGGGTGCGAAATAAAAAAAAATAGTTTCTATAATTGTATGGTACTGACTCGATTCAATCTTTTGCACTTTTAACAACTGGGTCACCATCTTCTTAAGATATAAAAATTTCAAGGAATTTTTACATTCCTATACATTAAATGAAACTATATTACCCTCCCTACTCAAGTTTTAATATAATTACATAGTATATACCCAATTACCATTTATGTACATTTTATGGCAATTAATGATAGTAATTAGTGTCCTAGAATCACTCTAATGTATCTTCCGCTCCCCCTACGTTTCTCTCTCTAGATCCCACCCTCCCCTCCCCATGTATCTTGCACTCAAACATGATTCTCTCTCCACAAACTTCAGAATCCCTCCATTAACGCCTATTTCCTCTCTTTTTCAAAAAACATTCTAAATTTTTACTCTCTTCTTCAAAAAATCACCTCCATTAATTAACGTCTATACTTTGCTTGATTTTTAATGAAGAAGAAAATAGCTTCAAAGATCAGCCCTAAAAAATATAAAGGAGCCGATATTCCTACATTTGATTTGGGTGTTTTCTCAGAGAATTCATCCAAAAAGGTATCAAAATCAGCTCATGCAAAAGAAGAGAACAAGCTCAGGCTTTCCCCTCGTGAAACTAGGGCAGAAGCTCGTACAAAACAAAAGCACGATATTGATGTTGGTGAATCATCGATACATGTCAAATCTGCAAAAAAGAAAGGCAGAGAGACTGCTTACGATGATGATTTCGTTGAAGAAGAAGTTGTCATTAAAGTTGCAAAAAAAGTTAGAGTGTCTCCTAATGTAAAATCTTCAAAAAAGAAGAAAGTTAAAAAAAATCTTCTAAAATTGTTCCCCAACAGTCTTTGGTGAACGTAAAAATTTAGTAGTTTCAACAATATATTTTTTTTAGAACTAAAAAACTTTGTTCTCATTCTTATGAATCAACATAATTTTTGTTTTTGTAGTTGTAGAAAATTTGTCTAAATTGTGTAGATTTATGATTTCTGATTGTAGATACATTGTTATATAAACGTTTTGCCTGGTTTTGACTCTGTTTTAAAGATTGTAGATAAATTGTAATATAATTGTAGTTATTTTATTTTCTGTTTTTGACTCTGTTTGTCTGATTGTAGATAAATTGTATTATAAATGTAGTAATTTTATTTTCTAGTTTTGAGTCTTGTTTTAATAAATTTCTTTTTCCTTTTGCTGCAGATTTGATCATTTTTTGCACCTCCTAGTGTTGATTATGGGATCATTAGGTTTCAGACATTATCTGACCCCACTATTCCTGGCCATCAAGGATTTACTGTCTGAAAATGATTTAAAGATTTTTAAGATGACATGTTTTGGTTATTTACTTTCTTTGCCCAGAATATGTATGCAAAACCAAGCAATTCATTTTCTCATAAAGTATGAATTGAATGCATCTGGTTCTGACTTTTTTTCAGCAGAGATAAAGGGTCAGAGACTGAATTTTGGTTTGAGAGAGTTTGCCCTGATTAGTGGTCTGAGATGTTCTACCGAAGTGACAGACTTTGGTTACACACCTACGTAGGACAGTAAAATAACGAGAAGCTATTTTCCAAACAAGGAAAAATTTGAGAAGTAATACTTAGAACAAATTGTAACTAGCCGTAGTTGGGCGAACGACGAGGATGCAGTCAAGTTGTGTATTCTATATCTCATAGGATTCTTCCTCTGTCCTTTAGACAAAGACAATGCAGGGTTGATAGACTATTTTAGGTTCTATTTGGTGGACTCAGGATAATATGCGAACTACTCATGGGGTAGTGAATCTTATACACAATTGCTTCAGTCTGTTAGGCACAAGCTCAACCCTTCTGTTCATTTTTATGTCATTCGAGGCTTTGCCCTATCTATGCAAAATATGGTTGTATGATTGTTGCTCTACCGTCAACACTAATATAGTTACAAGGGTTGCTAATTATATTCCTTGCATACTTAGCTGGTAAGTTAGTAAGGACAAGATATAATTATCTGCAATTGAAGATAGAATGATCAAACCAGCATAGATCAAGGTAAATGGTTTTCACTTATGCGCAAACGACCTAATACAAATTATTTACAACTTTTATACATATTATGTCTAAGTCAATCTCATTTCTTTTTTTCACTCAGTTCACCAACATAATTGAAGCACCAGAAGATCTTTCAAGAATGAATTTGCCAGATAAAGTTGAATACATCCTTGAAGAAGTTGAAACCAAGTCCGAGCATCCGATAGATGTTGCATTTCCATCCGGACACAAGCAGGTAATTGGAATAGATGACAAGAAAGATATTCTGAAACAAATAAAAAAATTAGGAAAATATGGTGACAAGGTAACATATATACGTAATCCTGGATGATTTCTTTAATTTATATTATGCGAATTATTCTGTTAACTCTCTATATTTTGATATGTAGGTTGGTTCAGATCTTGGATCTTTCAAGAAATATGTTTTTGAAGAACTAAGTAGCATTCGACTGTTACTCAATGACTCAATCAAGGATGTTTTGCAGGCGATAAACAGTCAAAAGGATAACATTGATGCCAAGGTTTCATTTGAAATATATTCATTTTACACAAAAGTTTTTATCACGTCTAAGTTTATATTATCGTCCATAAAGTATATAGCCTAACAAATTAAATGCTTGAAGTTTGCTGAGCACTCAAAAGAAAATAACAATCAACACTTTTCGGGCAGTAGTGATAAACCAGTGCATGCCAGCAGCAGTAAAACAGGCATCTACAATATATATACACATATCTACAATGTATCTACGTTATGCCTACAATATATCTACATATATACACATATCTACATTATGTCTACAATATATCTACCTATTGCCTAAATTTGTATCAACTAATATGTCTTATATTTCCAATGGTTTTATTAGATACTGAGCACGTGAATGACATAGAAATTGAGGAGAATGTTCATGTACGTGTTGATTTATCTTCTCAATTTGAAGGGGCAATTGATGAAGAGAATGAAAGTATGATTTAGTACATGTTATCATTACATTTTGCATATCAGATGTAGGACAATATTTCATTAAATTTACTACATTTAAACTATAATTTGTATGCAGTGATGTTAGTGTTTAGTAAAAATTATCTACAATTTGATTAAGTTAAACATATTTATTGTAACAGTGAAGGAATCTATTCATGAAGAATCTCCAAAACAGGAAGCTACAATAAGCATTCCAGGAAAACAGAAGAATGAGGAGAAGGAGACAAAAATGCAATCTCCCATTCAAGAAGAGAATGTTATACAAAAAGGAGATGATTGGTGTGAATAATAAGGTGAACCAGCCAACTACGTTAATGTAGGTGATTCGGACAATGACTCCAGATCTGAGAAAAGGGAAGTTACACTTGATGATTTTGAGCTGCCAGAGAACTTCTCCCAGATTGTTAAGTTCAGCGAGCTTAACGAAGATGAAACAACCCCTGTGCATCAAGGAAGAAAAAGGCAGCCTAGAAAGCATGCTCGATCCCCCTTTCTCCCTTTTTATAGTTCTGGTGGGAGCACTTCTGTTGGACCTCCAATTTTCCTCATCAAGCATTCATTTACTAGGGTTATTGGCGAAGATGTTGATCATGACTTGTTGGAAGAATTCAACAAGTGGTTGTACCTTGGTACCGATACAGTTTCAAAGAGGTTAGTTTATACAATTTGTTCATATTTTCGAGTGTGTTCATCTTTTTGATTTTCACTTGAATCTACATATTTTTTGTAATTGTTATGTGTTTAAATAGGAGGAAGGCGCCTTATTCTGTAAAAGATAACCAACTTAAGTCGTGGTATGATCTTGGAGTGGAGAAAGTTTATAAAAATGAGTGGTTTTATACTTTGGCACATCTCGAGCAAGTCCTCAAGGACTCGATAAAAACATACCCTGTCAGAATTTAATGACTAGTTGCATTATTCTATCATCTCCAGATTTTGTATTTTTTTTGTAGATATATTGTAGTTAAATTGTAGGAAGCATTGGGAACTAATGAAATCTGTTTTCTGCAGCACATTGATGTTATTTTATACTATTTGAGAAAGAGAGTAAAGTATGGTCATCAAAACAAGATACGATTTACAACCACTGATTGTATGTTCAAGATTAGAATTGAACAAATTTATCAGAGGTACATCAATGCTCCTGCCGAAAAGAAGTTTGATGTTGTCAAACCCCAGGATGTCGTATCAGAATACATATTGAGGTACAGGTTACTCGCAAATGTTGCATGGAATCAAGTTGATTTTGTGATTATGCCCATCAATAATGTAAAAAAAATTCATTAGTTGTTGGTTGTATTGACATTACCGATAGGGTTCTATATGTTTATGATTCTATGGTCTCTTTACGAAATCATAATATTGTTGAATCTTTTGTCAACAAGTTTGTTGTTATGACCCCCCATATACTTGCCATGCACCGGCTTCTATGGCAAGCGTCCAGACATCAACTTCAAGAACACAAAGGCATACATTGAAAAAGGTGTTACTGACCCTCTTGACATTCAGTGGTTGGTCGATGAGATACCCCAGCAAAAAGAGGGATCAATGTATGAAAAATATTCTTTTTCTTCTATCTAATTAACAGATTTTTTTTTAACACTGAATGCTAAATATTTTCCCTAATTTTTTTTGCAGTGACTGTAGTGTATACGTTGCGGCATTTGCAGAATATGCCAGCATTGGAGAGCTAGCAGTTTCAAAAGAATTCCTTTCTTATATTGATCAAGATCGTAGACGCTATGGAGCGCTACTTTGAGATTATGCTAGGAAGAAGCAAGATACTGGTGCAATTAGTGAGAGCGAGGTGACTGGCAGATTAGCAAGAAGAAAAAATGCACCAACTGTAAACGAGAGAACACAAGTCCAGAAGAAGAAGAATTAGTTGCCTTTTTCTGTAGGAAAATTGTAGTTAAATTGTTTAGTTGTAGTTGTTTTTTGTAGTAAAGTTGTAGATAAATTGTTACCTAAGAACAAGTCAGTTGAAGTTTAATTGTAGTAGATTTGTGCTACAATTGTTTTACCCTATATTTGGTTATTTTATCCAGGATACTACTACTTACAATAGGAAACATCTTTTTTTTTTTTTTTGATTAGTTGAAAGTTATTAGTACTTGATCTCATTATTGTTAGCATATAATTCCTTTAGAACTTAACTACAATTGTGTATTATAAATACAAAAAATACATAATCTAATCAAGTTATGAAAGTCTGAAATGAATACACTCAGTAATTAAACAAAACAAATACAATCCAACTGCATTAAGAGTTGAAAATATTTCATTATAGGAAACAATATTTATTCAATTTATCAACACAATTACACCTCAACTATAATTCTCCTGAACACCTCAACACATTTCATCAAAAAATCTGGTGAATTTATCAAATTTTATTTCCTCTTGGGAGAATTCTTGCAAGATCTTTTGTTATGTCCTTCTATTCCGCAGTTTCCACATGAAACCTTGTACTTCTTTGCATTTACTTCATCATATGATTTATATCTTTGTTTTTGAGGTCTTCCTGGCTGTCTTTTTCTGGTAGGTGGCATTACAACTTCTTCAGCTATATGTTGTGGCACACTCCATTTGCTTTCATCAGGCAACGGGTCTACTGGTATTTCATAAGTATGCAAGAGGCTTTCTCTCGTGTATTAAGGAGAACAATAGTTTTCATAAGACTCATTCTTGTGCCTTAAAGCCTCCAAAGCATGTGCACAAGGGAGTTCATCAAGCTAGAATTGTCCACAGCTACATCTCTTCTTTTGAAGACAAAATATATAGCGCGTCACACCATCTATCACTGTATGGATGTGATTTATTGAAGCCCTCACCTACAATTTTATTACAAACACACAACAACTTGTCAGAAACATATACAGAATAACTACAATTATTTAATATTTAATCTACAATGACTGTATGTATTTAGTTTAATGGAATAATTGATCTAATGTTATTGGATATAGCTTACTCTAAGCTTTTGCGATAATGTCCTGCTGTCCTCCAACTCTTTGTTATATTTTTTTCCAAGATATGTGAATGTACCCTTTGCTTTCAATAACTTTTCATTAGTCCAAACGTTCAAGAAGAATACTCATGTACTCTAATAGTTCTACTATGGGCAGCTCTCTTGCATCTCTTGTTACCACATTTAATGACTTTGCAATGTTTGATGTCATCGTCCAAGTTCTCTTCACCATAGCATGTACTCGAGACCATCTGCGATAGCCAATATTGTATAGGTGTGATTTAACACGCGTGTCGACCTCTTCAATCTTTGACATTCTTTCATCAAATTCATCAAGCGTGTATGATCGTGCCGTGGCAAAGTACATTTCGCTTAACTTTAGATGACCCTTCTTGAACTTTGACCTTATATATGTCCAAATATGCCATATGCAATCATAATGTGGAATGCCGGTATAAACAATAGATGTTTCCTTCAAGATACTCTCATTGCGATCCGAAACAACATACATATTTGGTTTTTCACCATATGCATGTTTGAATTTCTCAAAAAACCACTTCTATGATGCGTCATTCTCTGAATCAACAACAGCGTATGTCAGTGGTAATATATGTTACCTATCATATGTGGCAAAAAGAAATTCAATTTCCATAATTAAACTGTAGAGGGAAGAAGATACATACAAAAAATAAATTTACAATAATATTTCTACAATAAATCTACAATACATGTTGCATCCATTATGTTAGTTGTTAGTATTATTCCCCTGTATACCGACTTCAAGAAGGTCCCATCAACTACTACAATTGGACTACAATATTCCCAACTCTTGATTGACGTACTAAGCGCAACGAATGCGTACAAAAAATAGTCATCATCAGTCTTCTGCAATTTAACTACCGACCCCGGATAAGTCTTCTCCAGAATATACAAATAACTAGGCAATCGGCTGTAGGAGTCAGCAGGATGACCTCTCAAAAATTCTAAAGCGTTTTCCTTTGCTCTCCAAGCTTGCATGTATGTTAAGTTCACACTGTGTTCAGACAACATATCAATTTGTATGTCTTTTGGGGTGTAAATTGTCCCAGGATCCGCATACTTTAGTATAACCATGCTACCAACTATCATGGTAGTAGGTTTGCGTTGTATGTATGTATTGTCCATCAAAGAGCATGTGTGCAAGTTGTTGAATTTTCGAACCTTGAACAATGCTGAATCATTTATGCTGGTGGACTTGAAGCGCCATGTACAATTGTCCCCAACACATACCATGCAATAGCTACAGAATAAAAATAATTTAAAGAATATTATGAAGAATATAGCCACAAAATAATAGGTTGTTTAAGCATAAAAATCTTATATTTAACAATTTATATACAAAAAAACTACAAATTATCTACAATTTGTATACAGTAATATTACAAACTATACAACAAAAATATAAATAAACTACAAATTAAACAAAGATATGATTTTTGACCATTGAATTGTTCCTACCTTCTAGCACTAGACCTTTTCACCCTAAATTGGAACTTGTTCATGGCAGAATAGTGTTTCATTGCACTGGCAATTGTTAGCTTGTCTTTGTATACTTGGCCTACTTCAATAACACTTGACGTATGTTATGTTATGGCGATACTTTCATATTCCACTATCGCCAGAGATGTTGGCATATCAATCAACTTCAGTGTTCCGGATGAACCTGCAATCAATTAAAGCTAACTACAGTTCTGACATATATTGTAGATAGTTTGTAGTAAAAGTGTAGAACACGTGAAATTCAATACTTCTATATTTCATAACAGTTGGACTACACTTGTTATGTAGTTTTTTTGTAGCAATATTGTAGAAAAAGTGTAGAATGCATGAAATATAAACAAACATCACCGTTGATATAATAAAGCAAACTTGCAATTGTGTTCGAATTAGAGATACTGCATTCCAAATCGAAATCACGCATTGTTGTACATAGGAGGATACATTCCTAAGCTTTTCTTTTCCTTTTTCGTCTCCATGTATACTCGAACTCCCACATCGTTCCGAATTTCCATTGGAGGACAATGTTCGTTGACAATGTATTTGATTTTGATGATTTTTGTTGATGTATCGATCATTAGATGCTCTGCGATTGCAGAATTCAATTGACTATAATTTGAATCTTCGCTGACTACAATTTCGGCAACATTAAAATCTCTGTATCTCCCAAAACTATCCCAATTACCATTTAGCTGAAGCATAATAGCTATTTTCGACATTATTTCGCGAAATTCAGTACACTTATAGATAATTGCTTCACGTATGGTTGTGAAATCAGAATAGACAGAAAAAAGCAGAGTATCGGAATAGTGAGAAAAACGGCTTAATTCATTGCGATTATTGCGTTGCAAAAATCTCGGTAGAATCCTACGCTATCCCCAAATTCCCGCTTCTAAATAAAGCGTGTTCAGGCCAGGTATTAAGTAAACATGAACATTTTTAATAATAAAGTTTCATATAATGTATAGAAATGCAAAATTTTCAAATTTCAATAGTGAAGCACCACATGCACTAAAGGGCTTTAAAAAGACAAAATCCTTTGGATGAAAACTTGACTCGAGATCTCATGCCACTAAGACAATTAATATGAATAAGGTCTAATAGTTTTTGCCTCCGCAAGAATTTGAACGATAGACCTTATGATTTGCTTCCCACATTAGCCCTAGGTGTGGATCAAATCAACATATTTTCCAAAGTATAACTTCGAAATATGACATAAAGAATACAATTTCTATCAAGAGAATTTTGGAGGTGGAAAAAAGACCATATTACCGAACAGATTCTCATAAAAAATTTCCTTGACGTTGAAGAACATACGCCTAATTCCATGGGATACCTTCCAGCTTACACCAACAACAGGTACCAGGTAACTCTATCCACCAAGGTAAATTTAGGGGATCGTTTGGTTTGAATATAGTTTATTCTGGGATAAGTTATGCTGAGATTGTTTTTTATCTACTGTTTGGTATATTGTATTAAAAATGACATTTGTATAATTTCTAAGAAGAATATATAAGTAATCCCAGTACTAATTACCCCACCCCTACAAGGTATAAGTTATCCCGGTACTAATTTTAGTCCCCGGTTTGCAAACCAAACAAAGTATTAAGGTGGTATTAAGTTTTTATCCCATCACTATTTGTACTTATAGCTCGTACCAAACGACCCCCTAGTGTTTTCTTTTTTTTATTATGAACAAAGTATCAACAAGAATGTTTTTAAACTATATAAAAGATAATACCAAAGGCTAAGAATGAAATACTGCTAAAAAGCTGTTATCCTCTGGGAATAGGAAGAGGAGCTACTGTTTGAAGAATAAAAAGTAATACTGTAGTCTTTTTCTACCAATTTTCCTTATTTGGTTTTGTTTGCTGACACTGCCTTTCAGCCATAGCAGTTGCAATCACTTTGGACAGGGAAGGCACCAGAGTCGGAAACAACGAATGAGAAAACAAACCAATAATTTCAACACTGAATATGTAAAATACTCCTCTGTTAATAGGAGTAGTTGGTAGCTTTCATTTGTTAATTGAGGAACATATGTCCAAAGTACTAGTCAATGTGTTATATACATAATACAATCAACAACAACGATAACAATGTAATTCCACAAGACCTTACCCGTACGTTGTGGAGATAGAGAGGTTGTTTTCCGGTAGACCCTTTACTTTGAAAAAGCGTAGTCACAACATAGTTGAAAAGAAATAAGAACCAGTAACACCAACATGATAATACGATAACCAAAGCAAAAGAGACAACTGTCAGTATTAGAGATCTAAGTTTAAGAAAATCCGCGAATAATAATGATACTACAGGTATGAAAAAGGAAAAGCTCGACTACTTACTAATCTTCTACCCTAATTCTCAACCTCCATACTCTCCTAGCAAAGGAAATGTTATACACAATCAAACTCATCAAAACTGTTATCACATACCTTGACTGCCTATACTGGCCAAGAATTTGTTTTCAAAAATTTTGGTAATTTAATCATGTTGTACTGTGCTGGAATTAACGCTAACTTAGTTGGACACTATGTACTCCTTAGTTCACTCGACAATGTTTCAGTAGGCATCAGAAAGTATCTCACACCAATGTACAATACTACACTAATGACACCAATTGTAACAGGACTGGCCAAAACTAACAGATTCTTGGTTTGCTTGTCACTCGTTTTGGAGCTGGTTTCAAATGAATCTGCTGACCTCCTAGACGGATTCTTCATAAAGGAAGAATAGGAAGCAACCTCTTCTGTAGTAAGTGCTGGCTTTAGCGACTTCTTGACAATTTGGAAGTGTCGATCACATACAACTGCTGCTGAAATGTTTTCTCTTAGAGCAACTATTCCAGCTTCTCTGCATAGCCCTTCCAGCTCAGCTCCAGTAAAGAGCTCTGTGTCTTCTGCAATTTGTCTGAGATTAACATCATTGCTCAATTTCATATCTCGTGTATGAACACAGAGAATCTCAAATCGAGCTTCCAAGTCAGGAGGGGGGACATAAAGAACCTGCAAGCAAAGCAAAATGAATAAAATAAGCTAATTAGTGTTGCTACTAACCACACTATATGACCCATAATGAGTACATTCAATAAGTTTCTTACAAGATCAAATCTTCCGGGTCGCATCAGTGCAGCATCAATTGCATGGGGGCGATTTGTGGCAGCCAAAACAAGAATTCCCTGAAAAAGCAATAATTAGAAAACACAGGAACCACATTCTATAATACCTGATGAAAATGATCCATTATTTGCATTCAGTACTTCACAAAACTGCAACAAATTTACTGCTCACTTTAGCCTGCTCTAAACCATCCATTTCAGTTAGGAGGGTGGATAGAAGTCTCTCTCCAACTGTACTACTTCCACTTGAATTTCCTCCTCTGCCATTTAAGGATAAATTGCATCAGTAAACTTGACATGATACAAACAACAACCTAATGAATAAACACGAGATGGTCCAAAACTATGTTGCTCGGATTCTCCAAAAATATTGTGGCAGATCCTCCAAAAATGTAATACTTTTGGAGGATCCGTCACGCACCTGGCAGTATTTTTAAAGAGTCCAAGCAACACAGGTTCAAAATGTTTTAAACCAAACTCATACTCAACTCACAAAGGCATTGCTAAGCTTAACTAAACTTACCGCTTGGTCGCAACTACATCAGCCTCATCAAAGAATATTATACTTGGTGCTGCAAGGCGAGCTCTTCGAAAAGTATTGCGTAATAAGGCTTCACCCTCACCAACATACATAGAGTACAGCTCTGCACCACTGTTCCATGATTATGAATTTCAGGAAATTGAATGATTAGGAGACTTGCAAATTTTTAGTCAAACATCGAACACACAAGATAATAATTAGTCAATACATTATATGCTTAGTTACTGCGGACAAGCTATGGTTAACATCATAGTAAATACCAATCTGATGCCTTAGGCTCCAAAAGAGGCATAAAACACCAGCATGCATTCAAGATTTAGGTGGAGCATACTAAATGGCAGTCATTCTAAACTAGCTTAATATGTTTTTGGTTTTCCAGAAACTATAAGTTGGAACTTAACATGGTTTTGGTTTTCCAGAAACTGTCATATCAGTTGGCAAAGGCTTACCGCTTACGGAGATAAACTATTAGATGCATTCAAAAGAAATGCTTAAATAAGAAAAATAGTTGAAAATAAAGAAGAAAAGATAGAAAAGGTAAAAGGCTATGATAACTGCAAGCACTGCAAGTGTATAACCAGCTATTGGATCATTTTGACTTTTATCAGTGCATGCATAGGTTTCCTTTTACTAGCGGAAGCATTAATATCTAAAAAGACAGTTATCATTTCTCCATTATTTGCAGCAAGAGTCAGCAGGAAACAGAGCGTCAAACAGCATACAATAATTTAGCCAAGTGCAGAAGAGACCAGAACGGTCAACAGACCTCAAGGAAAAGAATGAAGCTTGGGCAGCATGTGCAGCAGCTTTAGCAAGGGTCGTTTTCGAGCACCCTGGTGGTCCATGAAGAAGGATTCCATGGAAAGGTGATACTCCCAGCCGTTCAAATGTTTCAGAGTGTTTTAAAGGCCATTCAACAGCTTGCTGAAGCCTTTTCTGTTTCAGGATTTTAACACAATATTAGATATTGCAAATATTCAACCAGATCTAATTGTTCGCGCGAGGTCATACCTTTATGTCTTTCAACCCTCCAATATCTTCCCAAGAAACCTTGGGGATTTCAACAGTAACACCCCTTGTTATACTAGGACCAACCACTGATCTTGCATGCTTCCAATCTTCCATACTAATGCTGTAAGAGCCTTCGTCTAGATTTGAATCAGAGCACTTTCTTACTGCAGACATTGCAGCTTCACGACACAAAGCCTCTAAATCTGCCCCAACATAACCATTACAAGATGCAGCAATGGCTCGAAGGTCGACACCCGCATCCAATTGAAGCTTCTTTGTATAAAGCTGAAAGATTAGAAATGAAAACTAGCATCTTAAGACCAACTTCATGTAGATCATACTATAGAAGGGAACTGAGAAACCGTAGATGTCCACGAAGAGTACCCATTCAGGTATCTCCTTAATTTGGTGCAGACTCAAAACTCTTATCTTATGCAGCTAACCTTGAGAATATGCAATCGCTCTTCCTCAGTAGGTGTTGTTACTTCAATTTCGGCATCAAAACGTCCCGCCCTTCTTAAAGCTGGATCAATAGAATCTGGCCTGCACATAAAATGTATAGGCATCAAGAGTTAATTTGGTTTGGAGGTGTACAACACCATGACACAGAAGTAAGCATAGAATTCCATGACCATTAGAAGGATATCATTAGGGGCTCAGTGGCTTGCGTACATACTACATAAAGTAAGCTGGCACTGTAGCTTGCATATATCTTCTTCTAGGATATAATGCGTGAATTTTTTTAATCATTATAAAGAGAATTTATTTTAGTTTCTTATGAACTCAAAAAGAAACAAAAGTAAGAGCGATCACAATTTTCATACATCTCTGAAGGGCGAACAGTATCCTTCACCAAGTGGAGCTATTCCTAGAAATGGTTTCCTTGGAAGGTAATAGCTAAGTTGCAATTCCTCATTGGAAAACATCATGGCCTACAGCTTGCCCTGAGGGCTACTAGGAAAGATCTAATGGATGTTTTTACTTGATAACGACAACAAAAATTAATCTGTTGAGAGCAGACTTACATGAGAGACACAGGAAAATGCAATCCACCACAAAAACAAAAAATAAAAAACCAAATAAAGCAAATGTTGCAGAACCCTTACCTATTGGTAGATGCTACCACCACAACATGTGATACAGATGTTGATGATGATTTAATTGAATCCATCAACATAAAGAGCTGCGAGGCTACACGAATTTCTTGCTCCCTTCTGCAATTCAAGAACTCAAATAACATGTTAGAAAGAACATTGGTATATATCATCTACTCTACCCTGCCAACATCTTTTCTTTTTACTGTAAAACTATGGTTCAAGCAAGGCCGCTGTCGTATGGATGTGGATAAAGAGGTGCAACATGTACCTAGAATCCCGGCGAGGACAAAGAGCGTCTATTTCATCTAAAAAGATGACTGATGGCTTGCCTAATTTTGCATGAGATGATGCTTCTGAAAATGCCTCCCGCAAAATCTTCTCGCTTTCACCAGCATGAGCCCTGTGAACTGAATGAGGACTGCAAATACATCCAAAGCCAGAACGCACAATAAAGTTCAAAACAATGCAAGATACCCCTTAAAGTTCAGTTTCTTCTCTAAATGTACTTAAAAGTGTGGAGTCACCGACTGTCCCACCATACAAGTGTAATCATACAAGTGGGTATGGGGAGCCTAGTGTGTATGCAGACCTTACCCCTACCTCCAAGAAGTCAGGGATTGATGCGTAGTTGTTGTTATTTGTCAGGCATAAATAATAAGGAAAAGATAACACCGAACTAATGCAGAAAACGATCATTACTCTTACTGGACATAAGCAACAAAAAGAAAGAAGCCTGACAGAGAAAAATAAAGTTGAATGAGAATCAAACACACCTTATTACGACCAACTGGGCGCCACATTCTTGAACAACTGCACGAACTAAGCTTGTCTACAATTAAAAAAAATACAAAAAGTTGACCAAACAACTATCTAGAACACAAAAGTCAATTTCCAAATCCAAAGACATGATTTTGACTTACATCCAAATGTCAATTGTGAAATTGATAAGATAGGCATTGGCTCAAACAATTGCCAAATTCGAGATTCAAACACATGATTGTGGCTCAACCCAAATGTCAATTTCGAAATTGAGATGTCATGATTTTGGCTCAAAACCAATAAGTCAATTTTGAAAGTTTTTAAAAAAAGACATGATTTTGGCACATACCCAAATAAAGAAAGCACATGTATAGTACCTTGCCAGTTCCAGGAGGTCCATATAGCAACAATCCACGTGGCCACTACAGAAAAAAATAAGCAAAACAATGAAAGTTGTTAATGAAAGATAATAAGACGAATATTAAGGAAATACTATTTGGAAAACTTGTAGTACCTTTAGGCCAAGTTTTCGAGATTCAGCTGAGTAAAGGAGAGGATAGGTGATGAGTTCTCTGAGAATTCGAAGGGCTTCAGCGTTGCCGGCAATAGCTTCTTCTGCTCTCCACTCACCGCCGTAGCTGATGCTCCCGCTGCTACTTTCCATCTCCACTACGGCGGTAAGAGGTGAACAGCGGCAGCAAATGGAAGAGCAGAGCTGGTGGTTGGGTTTACAGTTTGCCTTTACTCCTCTTAACCTTTGTGGAGAAAAAATCGCCCAGCCAGCAATGGCTGCTTTGGTCACCAGAGGAATAGCAGCAGTGTTCAGCGTTTTATTCTGAAAAGGCTTAGGAGAAGAATTTAACCTGAAGGGTTGTTTTGTCTTTTTCATATTTAATCAAAGTAATGATGGCAAATGGGCCGGACCCGGTCCTAAACAGGCTTTGTGGTCCCGTCCTAAATGGTTTCGGGCTTCGTGGGCCGGTCCTAAGAGATCTCGGGCTTCACGGGTTTTTTTGTAGGAACCAGCTCGGGATCGGCGCCACGAACTAAATGGTCCCGGGCTAAGTGGGTCGATCCCGGGCCTATGAAGGCCCAAGTGGGCCCAACGGATATTTTCACTTTTTTTTAAATTTGGTAGAGGTTTGAGAAAAAATATGATAATAAAAATATCTAAGGCAATTACTTGTAAATTATATTATAGAATTGTGACCTAAATTATTTTAATTCAAATTTAAAGACAAAAATATTGTAAAGAGATATTCAAAGCAATGTGTTATAATTTTATTATAGCATTAAAAAAATATGGCAATATCTTTCTTAGTCTTCCTCCCCTATGGAATGAGCACAACAAAGGTGTTAATACCACCATTGAGAAGAAAAAAGAACTAATCAAGATGTGCCAAAATACAGGTTACATATTAATTTACATGGTATCACTTACAAATTTCATAAATTCCTCATGGTCCAGAGGAATTTTTGTTGGTGGTGGGTGAAAAGAAGCTTAGTCATCACCGCTTCCAGGCGAAGCAGCACCCTCCGCAAGTTAAACTAGCATTTTTTTGTAAGTTTCGTCTACCCCTGGTTGTGATTCAGCAAGTCCAAAATTTCTTCTTTTTGAACGGATTCAATCTCTGAAAAGTACTGATTTTTTCAAGCTCTCTCTCATAGACGCTCTATAATCACTGAGTTGAAGTCTTGCTTGACTGAAAGCGCTCTCCGATGTCAATTTGAAGCTTGAATAGTTAAAATGTCTCGGCCATTCTTGAAAGAATCAGAAAGTGTTTTTCTTTATCCTTCCACCATTCCAAAATATTAAAGGAGCCGTCGGGACTAACTTCCTCAATTCCCTCTAACAAATAAACTTCAAGCTCATTTAGTTGTGAAAAATCACTAGTACTAGAACCTTGAGAACCCCTGAACCCCGCCCAAGCACTAAATGCTCTTACCCCCGCAGTTCTTTTAGATGATTGAAAATTAGAAAAATAAAGAGTTGGAACATTTGGTCTAGCATGATCTAATACAACTTGATAAGCATTATAAATAGTTTGAGCATTTATTTTAATTGAGGCTATTGCGTCCGGAAGTTTAGACAACTCCTCATCTTCAAGTGCTAAACTATTATAAACAGTTTTATACCAAAATTGAGGACCTCCTAATTTCATAGTAGAATTTAACAAGGCGGCAACACCATAAATAGGAGGAATAGAGAAACAATATTTTTTAAACTTTTTTCTTATAGAATCAATAACAAGTTGATAAATTACCCCACCCTCTGAAAAATTATCAAATAAATTTGCAAGTTATGCAATATAAACTAAACAGTTAGAAACAGTAGGATAATATTGCCCAGAAAATTCATTTGTAGCAATATGAATTTTTTTTTTAAAAATCTACAAACATTTTAGCATTAGCCCAAACTGCATTTGTAAGGTGCTCATCATCATCACTTACATGAGCATTAAACGTTGAGTTTATGAGGTTTCTATATTCATATGCAACAACTAAACTTTCATACATGTAATTCCATCTAGTTGGACAAAGTTTAGGAACATTTTTTTCTCTTAGGCCGAATTCATCGCATCTTTTAAAATAGGCTGAATACACAGAGACACTTAAAGTTGGCATGATTTTTCATTTAGATACCTGAACTTAGGGTGTTCCTAATGAGCACTTACATTACACGAACTTTATTCCAGTTAGACACTATTTTGACAACTAGCGAAACTTACAAAGTGTTTGCAATACACTCGATGTTGATGTTGCAAATGACGAATAAAATGAGGACATATATCTTTTTGAGTTAAAAAAAGAGGGAAAACTATGTTAAATCTATTTAATAAACAAAATAAAAATAAAATTCTCAAGAATAAAAGAAAAACTTAAGTTACACCCAATCAGGAAAGAGCACATTTAAAAAAAATGAGACATTGGTGTTTTAAAAATCAGTGTTCTTGGTGTTTTTCAATATCTTCATGTGTTTCCAACCAAGATTTTAATCCAATTTCTAAGAGAAACTCCTCCAAATTTGTTATAACTTCAGCTAAATATTCCCCATGATGACCCGAAGGCAACCCCAACATTAATTTCACCAACTTTCCAAATAACCAATTTTAAACCTTCAAGCTTGTAAAAGACCCCATTAATGGATCGTTGCTCGAGGCTCTCTAACGTGGGGTTAAAGTCCAAATTAGAATTCCTTCGACCGCACCCTTATTTTCCTTTCCTTCTCTTTCAATTCAAGTGTTCCTATCAAAAAATTCCGGATCTTGTCTTATTGAGTGTTCTTCTACTACTCCATCTTTTCTCCTTTGACTCCTCAAATCCAATGCTACATTTCTTCTCTTTCATTCGGTAAGCTCACACCATCACTTTAAATGTCTTAGCATTTTTGTTTTGTTGTGTAATTTTGTGAAGATTTTGAAATGATTGGATTATTTACGAATTTTGTTTAACCTTTTGATGCTTGGATCTAGAGAATTCTTATTATGCTCGGATGAAGGAGAAAATATTGAGCTAAATCAATGGTAGAGGCACAACAATAGTGAACGTGGAGGAGGCAATGGTGGAAATGGTGGTAGACATAAAGAAGAAGAAGAAGGAAATAAGAAAAAAGACAAAAAATAATAATATGTTTTTTGGGCTCTTCACACGCCTATATTGGGTGAAACTCACTCTATATGCCAACTCAACAAGAAGTGCCTAATTAGAACAAAGTTCATGTAATGTACGTGCTCATTAGAAACACCCCTAAGTTCAGGTGTCTAAATGAAAAATCGTGTCAACTTTAAGTGTCTCCGTATGTATTCAGCCTTTAAAATATTCTCTAAGTCTACTTCTACGGTTTGAATAAAACCCTCACTTAAGAGCCATTTTAACCTTTTCAATTTCAACATTTAAAATTCTCATATCATCACTCACAATTAAATGGTAAATATGACAAATACATCTAACGTGAAAAATGTTACTAAACGTAGGACTTAGTGTAGTGGTAAGCAAGACTACATTATTTGTGTTACTAGTAGCATTATCCATTGAAACTGACATTATTTTATCACTAATACAAAAAATATCTACAAATATCCGTAACCGTGCTAGAAATAAATTACCTTGTGTGACGTGAATTAATTATTCTATAAGCAATAATGCGCTTTTGCATTATCCAATCCCCATCAATCCAATGACTGGTAACAGTAAGGTAATCACAGTCATTGCCACTTCTACCAATATCAGTTGTAATAGCAACACGACAATTTATGTGAGTAAATAAATAGCGCAAATATTGTTCATATTCATGTTTATATTTATAAATATCGCTCTTTACGATTGTGCGAGGAAAACCTTTATAAGTAGGATTGAAAACCTTTATAATATAATGCACAAATTGAGGGTTAAAAGGAAAATTATAGGGTAAGCACATAACAATAACAATTTTTGTCAATTCTTCCCGATCTTTTTTTGGATCATAATATAAAATATCACCGGTAACAGTGTTAATTCTCGGTTGAAATTGATTTGACCCGGTAATAAGGTCAACCTGACTAGGTACACTTGTCCCCTCGGCCAAAGCTTTCAGACGAAGATATCTGACTTTATCTTGATGTTGTATCATTATGTGTCTAGCCAAAGTTCCCGTCCCTTTCCCCCGACCTCCAACATATTTAAAAACTAACTCTTTGGCACAGGTTTTATTTTTAGCCATATTCCTTTCTCTTAGTTGAATAAAAGATTCCCAAACAACAGATGTTTCGCTCCGTTTAGAAGGTTGTCTAGAAAAGTAGTGGTAGTAACAATAGGGTCAGACGGGGTATCATTTGGATTATTATTAGTTGGGTTAACTTCAGGAACAAGACTATTGGGTGTACCGTCATCTGGTTGCGTCTCATCAAAATCTATTTCTTCATCATCATTTTCATCAATAGTTGGATTATCATAAAGAGCATTCATATATTCATGGTTTAATTATTCACCGAGTGCAATATTCTGGCAAAACTGACTCTCGATAAGTTGTAATAAACTATTATCGCTATCAAGAATAACATGTGTAGGACGGGTAGCAGGTATGGGTCGGGGAGTCGGGTGAAGTGGAGGAGGAACATATTGGCCACTAGATTCACCACTCTTGGATTTTCCCTTATTTTTACTAAACATTTTTTTTAAGGAACAAGCCATCTTTATTAATCAAGCAATACAAAGTAAATAAAACAAAAAAAACTATAATATTAAAACTTAAGAGTTGGAACGAGTTTACCGAATTGACGAACAACTTGTTGAAAATTAATTATCATTGAAGACTTGAAGACTTCAATTCACCAACTTTAATATTTTTCACAAATTACAACAATAAAGTAAACAATTATAGAAGAAAATTAGAGAGAGATTGATGATTTTGTAAGAAAAATGAAAGAATGAGAGGTATTTATAGTTGAAAATAGGGAAAATGTGTAATTTATAAAATATTTGGGGTTAAAACAAAGTTGTGGAGGGGGGGGGGAGGGTAAATGACTATTTTGTAAATATCCAACGATTATTTTGGAAGAGAAATGACTATATTTTAAATGCCCTAACATGCAGATTTTTTTTAAAAATAAGAGTCGTTGGGCCTGTTTAGGACTGCTTGAACTGGTCCACTCCCTAGCCGGTCCCGGTCTTGCAAGCTTCGCGCACAGGACCAGCCCAGTACCCAGCCCACTTTCCCACGGTCCCGGTCTTATATGGTTAGGACCGTTTATGCCCACAACCCATATGGGACGTGGTTCTTGGCCGGTCCCGGTCCTGGACTGGCCCACTTGCCAGCCTTAAATCAAAGTATAAATAATATTCGAGAAAATGACAAACTCGTATGCTTGGCTATATTATAAATAGTCCCTTAAGAATCCGTTTGAATTGGCTTAAAAAAAAGTAACTTTTCAGCGGAAATAACTTTTAAGCCGAAAAATAATAAGTTCGGATTTACCATCTTATTACTTTTGGCTTGTTTTAAGCCGTTTTAAATTTATTTTAAAACATTTTTTAACATTGACAAACATCGAAAAGATCTAAAAAAGGCTTAAAGTTATATTTAACGAGCTTAAAAGCCAATTCAAACGCCATCCAAATATACTTCTGATGGTCCGATAAATTTGTCAAGTGTAAGCACTTTTAATTTTCGTCAAATATTTAATGTAAAAGATAATATAAGATTAGCACGAACTATTAAATTTCTTTCTAATAAGAAATACCAGAAAAGTCCTTTTAAATTTAAAAAATAACAGCACAAAAAACTACTCTTAACTATAAAAAGTAGACCTAAAATAGCAGAAATAGCAAAAATGGTACCTTTAAATTTGAGACACCATTAACCTTTTTTTCACAGCTCCCGCTATATTTAGAGCTTTTAAATATTTGACAGAAATACGAAATGCCCATTTTCTTCAAACTTAAAGGACCAAAAAGATCCAGAGTTTTTTTTTAGGGGTGTTTACACAAATAGCCGATCATATTTATTATTAATATTTTTAAGATATATGTGTAAATTAATATATTGATTATATATAATTATTCATATATAAAACTTAAATAATATAGATATTATACTTGTACGAATTATGTTTAATTTAAGCGGTTGCGTGAACAACTATTTGTGTTAATTGTATATTTTTTAAGGGACTATTTCAAACTTACCCAAACATAATGGACAATTTTTGTCATTTTTTTCGCTAATATTCATTTTAAAGTTTTTGATATTTCATAAACCTTTCTTCCTTCCGAGAGCTCTCTGTATTTCCAGTGGGTTTAGGGTTTACAGACGCTGGAGAGATGTGTGGTATAGCAGTGATTGTGTCTGGAATTAGGATTCTCTTATCATCATCTCTCAACATCAATTTCATCTCTCCACTACCTCTTTTGGAACAACAGGTATATTATATACTGAATTAACCATTCATGTAATAACAACAGAACTCCATTGTATCTTTAATGGTGAAGTATTTATGAAGTTTCTGTTTTATTTTAAAAAAAAAAATCTCTTTGATTGATATGAGATGAACCCATTTTTCTACAACACATAAATGTAGAAAAAAACAGTTTAAAATCTGTCTTTAAGGGAAATTTGAAATACTAGCTTTGAACTAAAAGATTTAAAAGAAAATAGCTACCTTTGAACCTTCATGAGGAAAGATTGATGTGAAGTTTCTAAAGTTGTTATCTTTATCAAATCATGAACCCCTTTGCTTACAACATCTAAATTACGTAGAAGAACAGCAACTTGTATGGTTTTTCCTTTAAATCTTTTTGATTGATCTTCCCATTTTTATACAGATTTAAAATTAAGCAAAAGCAGCATTAAAACTGGCGGCAAATGAAAAGGAAAAAGCTTGCTTTGATAAAAGAGTATTAAAAGAAAAGAGCTACCTTTGCACCTTTTAATGAGGAAAGATTGATGTGAAGTTTCTAAAGTCGTAATCTTTTTCAATTTCAAGAGAGATCTTGAAAAGGCTAACGATGTTTTATATTGTCATTAGACTTTGTTTTCAGTGGATGACATAAAAGCTTTGTTAATAAGAAGGGGTCCAGATAGTTTGGGATGCAAGAAAATTTTACTTCGTTCTGGGGTTTCATCTTTGTGTGGTGAGGAGCAAGATGTTGTTGCCTTTGGGGAAGATGAAGATTCCGGTGAGGGGGAGGCTTGTTGTATGGGTGGTGGTGGTGGTGGTAAAGAATTCACCGGAGAGTTGCAATTTGTTGGTGCTACATTGCAGCTTAGAGGCATAAATCCTATAGTTCAACCATTGACGGACGTATCAGGGAACATCCTTGTTTATAATGGTAATACCACCGCGTCTGAGCCTTAACCAACATGATAGACTGAAGCATATCTTGGATTTTTTTTTTTTGTTCTTGACTTTCTTATGCATGATATTTTTTTTCCAGCTTAATTGATGATTAACCTTGGAGAGTCGAAGAATGTCACAATTATGAGTATTTGTTTCTCCGCACTTTCAAGTAAATGACCAGATGCAGATTCCACAATATTTGTGTTCTTGTTTGCAAAACAATTCTGATTTTTTTTCTTTTCTCGGCCAAGTTGCTTGTTTCAGCATTTTTTCTGTTTTAAATATCTTCATTTCTGCCAAAGTTAATTATTTTATTGACTATTGTTTGTTCTTCTGTGATTACTATTTAGGTGAAGTATTTGGAGGCATCCAAATGAATAGTGATAGCAATGACACTGAAATTCTTATGCAACATTTAGGACTATGTTGTTCTCATATTTCCTCTCCACATAATGAAATTCATACTTCTGGAGAACGGCGAAGTTCTGTTCCTGAACTTCTTTCCAGAATCAAGGGACCGTGGGCTTTGATCTATTGGCAGGTAACTTTTGGTGGTAAGTTTCTATTGGCTTATTTCAGCAGGAAAGGCTGAACCATTTTGAGACTAATGCTTCTCTGACGCTCCGCTTACTCTTTGATATAGAGTAGTTCAAAAACATTATGGATTGGTCGAGATGCACTTGGAAGGCGAAGCCTTCTTGTTCACTGGCCAACGAGGGAGGACCCTCGGTTTCTGCTGTCTTCTGTATCACCACTTGCCTCTGTAAATGAAAGTTCTGGTAACACTTCTTCAACATCTTGCTCACTTACTGATTTCTTTTAGCATAACAAAGATTTCCGGAGAAACTTCAACTTTAAAGCAAAACTTAAACAAATCAGTTGCCATTATCTTTTATGGGAACAACTTTATTAAATTATCAATAGTTATGATTGAGCACGTGCCATGTACAGCCAAGAACATTTAACGATCAAACATATTGTTCTGAGCTGAGCTTTCTGGTAAGTTAGCCATCCTCTCTGTTTGTGAAGTTTGTTGCTTCATAGTTTTTATTACTGAAAGTCAGCGGTCTCAATCCGAAATTGTTCCTTTTGAGTTTTCAAGCTGTCTTTTGGTTGGATAAAATAGTTGATGCTGGAAGAAAGTCGATATTGCTTGTTCGTTTATAATTTAATACTTTAAAATTAGAATGTCATTGTGAAAATTATGTCACCGTCTCCTACCCGCAAGGACAAAAACGAAAATTGGCCGCAGTTGGTACTGTAGTCTGTATCTCCTCTATTTTTCCTCTGTGAATGAGTTCAATCTTTTAACACATGGAACACTTTGATTTTGCAGAATTTGCAGACGGGCGCGGAATAGCCAAAACAGACTTCTGGGAAGAACTTCCATGTGGTGTATACAGTTTGTCTATTGGTGCTTCAGGAACAGATGAAGATTTAATTGGTGAAGTTTTGAAGCATGACTGGACAGATCCAAAGCTTAAGGAGTTAATCACTTGGGAGAGAACTTCTATCCAGCCAAAACCCGAGGACTTGCTTGCTTCCCGCCAAAAGGTTCATAGCAGGAAACAGGACTCGCCTTTAACTCCTTCCATTCTGATGGAATCTAAGTTAGGTCAATATCACATAGTCATGCTGTTAATACCATTCATTACATGTTTGGTGGATGTAGTAATTGTGATTAAACATGCCGTAATAATCTAACTTGAGTGCAATTTTCTTCCAATTATTACAGCTTCTACAGACTGCCTACTTATATCACTGCCACAAAGGGTAATGATGGCTTTACAAGAGTCAATAATGCGACGCACTGCATTTAATACAATCTACCAGGTCTGAAACTGATTAACTTTTGTTTTCTATTTCCACCCACTGGTTAGAACTAATGCTTTATCGCCCCCCCTCCCCCCCAAAATGGAACAGTAAAAACATAAACTGCTATATTAGCTTTCTGAATTGACATAATTCTTGGGTAATGTGTAGGCCACTTCAGTCGACTACGCAACTAAATGCAATGCTCCAGTTGCTGTGCTCTTTTCTGGTGGAATAGACTCTATGATACTTGCAGCATTACTAGATAAGTGCATGGATGCCAAATGTGAGTGTTTCTAATATCTGTTGTATCCCTATTGCTTGAGTAAGAATAGAACATTCTTTATGTTCCTTTCCTGTTTATTTTACCTCTCTAAAATTCATGGTCTATTTTGGTGTTATACTTGTAGACGAAATTGATCTGCTTAATGTAAGCTTTGACGGTCCATGTGCTCCTGATCGAATCTCTGCTAGGGCAGGTCTAAAGGAACTTCGAAAAATTGCCCCATCAAGAAGGTATTCATTCCCATTCTTGCTTTTATATGTACCACTAGCAACTGGAGTTCTTCGTGAGAAATAAGCAAGATGATACACTTATGTTTGGATATGCATGCTGATAATGCCCTGAATGATGAATGAAACAAAATATGAGCCTGAATTTAAATGCAAGCATAGCTCTTGCCAAGTAAAATTGGGCATTGAAGAATTTTGGTAATTTAAAAAACTGGTCCTACTCAAAGTACCTTCTTTAGACACAAAGATAATAGGTTGCTCATGTGAAAGCAAAACATTTCTATACAATGCAACTTGGTTTTGAGTATCTACCACTTTGTTTCTCTCCATTTTCTGTAATTTTTCTTTCTATTTGAGGTTTGTTCATCATAAAACTGAGTTGCAGATGGAAACTTGTAGAGATTGATGCTGATCTGCTGAAGCTGACCTCTGAAACGAAGCATGTCATGTCACTAATAAATCCTTCAAGTACCTACATGGTATATTTAAGAATCAATACCTATATGTATATGCATCTGTTACCTTTTCATGTTGAATCACGGTCAATTTGCTCAAATATTTCTTTCCTTGCTTCAGGATCTGAATATTGGTATAGCTTTGTGGTTGGCTGCTAGTGGAGACGGGCTGTTGCAAGATGAGTCATGCAAGGATGATACCTGTGACCGTGTCAAGTACAAATCTGCAGCTCGGATTCTCCTAGTTGGTTCTGGTGCAGACGAACAATGTGCTGGATATGGTCGGCATAGGACAAAATATAGAAATGGAAGGTGAAGTCCTCCTGTCTATGAACAAGTTGCTTTGATAGTTCTGAAAGCTTAAATGGTAATTGCTCACGTTCTAATGTGTGCTCCTTCGTCCTGTTCATTTGGTGCTCTATCTAGATCAGCTGGTTAGGTCTGAATGATGAAATGAGACTAGATATGCAGAGGATTTGGAAGAGAAACCTAGGGAGAGATGACAGGTGTATTGCTGACAATGGCAAGGAGGTACTTGAACTGCTTAAATGGCGTGCTTTCTTATATTATAGTTACAGTCTGATCTTTTTTTCTATTTTTGCCAGGCCAGGTTTCCATTCTTAGATGAGGATGTCATCAGGATTTTGCTAGATATTCCGTTGTGGGAGATCGCTGACCTTGATCAGCCAATTGGTATTGGTGACAAGAAAATCTTGAGAGAGGTTAGATTCACCTTAAAATTTATCTTAGATTGGGTTGTGGTGGCTACCTTAAGCAGAAACCTAATCCTTACTTTATTTGCCGAAGTTTCTTTTCATTGGGTGGGTTTGGTCTCCCCCTTTCTGATATCTTCACTTTTATCTTTTTCTTTTGAAGGTTGCACATTTACTTGGTTTATCTGAAGCAGCCGCTCTGCCAAAAAGAGCAATCCAGGTATGTATGGTTTGCTCTTCATCTGTCACCGAGTCAATATTCTCTTATTCATGACTGAGTAACAATAAAATATCTTAATTGAGGAGTTTGGTTTCCACTTTTTTTAGTGTAGTGAGTGATTGTGCATAGTACAGCGTGTTCTTGTTTTTGATCCTTTCTTGTACATGCATGTCCTCTGACAGCAACTTTAAAACCTATAAAGAAAAATTGTTAATATGGATAAAAGTTGATTGTGATGTGTTTTTTTAAGCATATAAGGTATCGCAATCCTCACTGCAAACTTAATAACCAATTACTTGTACCATTAGATCTCCTTTCGCCTCATCCTCGGCACTAAGTTTGTTAGGGAAGTAATTTTTGAGGTTTTCCTAAACAATATAAGAACTTTCTGTAATGCAAGAACCAAATGGCACTCTTCTTGTCATACTGTTGAATGTTGATATCCACTTTGCCAAATAGAGTTTACATTCAAAATCAACTTTGCTTTACAATTTAGGAACCACTTGTTGCTTGTCCTTCATTGGCCATAGAGTTCCATTGCTCAAAATTTTAATGTGGCAAGTTCACTCAACTATGTTTTAAACATTATCTTCAGTTTGGTTCAAGAATTGCAAGAGAATCAAATCGGAAGAATTTTGGAAGCAACCGTGCAGCCAATCAAGCCTCTGCCGGAAGTGTAACAATATATGGAAATAACTCATAATCCCATATTTATGTATCATAAATCATGCCACAGTTTGTTTGCTGGAACCTTTATCAACTCCATTCATCTACTTTAGCAACGGGATGAGACCTTAAATCAAGGTGGATGACAAACTGGCAAAGGATTTATGTGTATCGGCAACATTCAGCTGGTGCCATAATATTATTAGAGTGATGATTGATCCTGCGTATTATTTCAAGGGCGATTTTGGTAGTCCAGAACGCCAATATTATCATTTGTCTTGCGTGTTTGCTTTCGTAAGACGCTGAGTTCAAGAGGATGACCCTACACTTTCCCTTTTGTTCTACTTAGTTTTGAAACCAATGATTCTCCTTTGGAGGGTTATTAGTTTGATACTTTGGTGGAAAGATATAGTGAAACTCTCTTGGCTTTTTTGGCAAATGATCTATGTTGCTCCTACTAGGTTTTGCTCTGTCTTTCAACTGTCTATAGGCTCCATTTATGTGAAGCAACCTACATCCAATATATGTAGTTAGTTTAAAATTCAAGCGCACACCGTTGTTTTTCACTCGGTTGATGCCTTTTTTCCCTTTGTTTTCTTGAAAAGCTTAGTAATTATAAGCGGCTCTAGAACTTAAACTTTATTGGCGCGCATTTGGGATTCTACCGCAACTCATTTGATTTACTAGGGTTGATATCATTCATATATGCTTATATAGTGGATCTTTTAACATATACACGGTTTGGCGCAAACCTATTGAGTTCGGAATTAATTGGCTTGATGTAATTGTATTTGTGCTACCGAATGCCAAATACAAAAGAATTGACTCTTAGAGTGTGTTTGGTACAAACGATAACATTTTTCGGATAATGTTTTTCAATTTTCTCATGTTTGGTTGGCTTAAATATTTTGGAAAGAATTTTCCTCATGAACTCATTTTTATGTTTTTCCTATCAAAAGAAGGAAAATATTTTCCAAAATTCTTTTTTAACCTTCTCCATCCTATTCTCCATCCTCACCCACCCCACCCCTACTCACTCACCCCAACTCTCTAGCCCCCTCACCCCTACCCCCAACGTCGCCAACCACCCATGCTAAATAGAATTATAATTAAGAGTACTTTCTTTTCATGTGGTAGATAGAGTATTTTTTTTTATTTAAAAAAAATGAGTATATTCTTTTCACGATATAGTAGAAGTATTTTCTTTCATTTCAACAAATCTGAGTATTTTTTTTCATGATGTAGAAAAAGTATTTTCTTTTATCTCAACAAACTAAGTATTTTCTTTTGCTGAAATATGAAAAACATTTTTTTTCGTTCAATAAAATGAGTAATTTCTTTTCATATTGGAGAAAGAATATATTCTTTTTCAACAAAATAAAGTATTTCCCTTTTAGGTATTGAGCTCAAGTTTCAACATTGTTCTTGTGTGAAAAAAGTAAAGTAACACATTAGTTCTTTTGGGGTTGTGTACATTTGGAAAAAGAATAATTAAATTCNGGGGGGGGGGGGGGGGGTTGGGGAGGAGTAGAGGAAACATGGGGATTTTGAAGAAGGTGGGTTGAGGAGAGAGGCATAAAAAATTCTTTTTCTAAAGATATTTTACTCCCTAATCAAACACTAGAAAATATTTTTCGTAAAAAGTTTTAACTCACCAACCAAACAAGGGAAAATAACCTGTTTGGTCAATTTTGGAAGATTGATCAAATGGCCGTTTATCCCATTTCTAGCATATTTGACCGAACTTCTAAAGTTTGCTTATTTTAAAAAGTATTTTTTTGTAAGAAGTACTTTAAAAATGCGTGTCTAACTAACGGTATATGACCCTTCAGAAGTGCGAGATGAACTGCATACCTTGATCAGAAATGATAGATACATGCACACTATGAAGACAAAAAAACTTAAAAAAGGGCTAAGTAATAATTTGATGCAATTTTGTGATTGTGATGGTTTACATTAAAGACTAATATCCTTATGTTTAGAAAGGATTACTAATTTGCGCCAACAACGATGACTCGCCGGAAAAGTAATCGGAACACCTAATTCGCAACAATCGATGTCGCCTAACAATAATGAGGAGACTTCAAATCGAATGGTAACGCACGAAACAAGAATCACACAACAACTAGCTCCTGTGACATTACTAAACTGGATGCCAGGGATGTGGAGTGCACCGACAATCATGCGAGCTCCACCGCCTAAGGAAGCTGAAATTACTAAACTAACGGAGAACACTATGGCTACGACAACAAGGAAATTGACATATTCTACTGGACCTGGGGAAGCAAAGAGAACAATGGAAGATATGGTCAAAGGAAACAGAACAACACAACAAGGATTACAACTCAATTTCTACCCGCCTGAGGTTCGGGATGGAGTCAAAATTGTGAAGCTAAATCAGAAGGAAATCGAGCTGCAATGTTAAAATGGGAATCGACACTTATAGGGTATGTCCTGGGAGGGAATCCAACCTTCAAAGAGATGCTGAAATTTGCTTACGGGGTGTGGAACGCAGTCACTACACCCTACGGTACTTTACATGATGATGGTTACATCATATTCCAATTTGAATCAGTAAAGGATAAATTGCAAATTATGGAAAAGGGACCATACCCTTTCAATAACAGACCTATGGTGCTGAAGAACTGGGATCTTGATTTTGAGTTTGACAAAGAGCCTATGTGTGTGATACCACTGTGGGTCACATTCCCAGGTTTACCTATCAAATGTTGGGCTGAGGAAAATCTAGGAAGAATTGCGAGTTGTTTGGGAAAGCCTATATGCACAGACAAACTCACAACTCAGTGTGAACAAATTTCCTATGCTCGCATGTTGATAGAAATGGATAGTGCACAACCCTTACCAGATGCACTGAATATAGAGCATCCTAATGGCAGCATAAGGGAGCAACTAGTAGACTATGAATGGAAGCCCAAATTATGCCAAAAGTGTAGTCAATTTGGCCACTCCAATGGTGAATGTAAAGTGGAACAACAAGCAAAGAGACAAATGAAGAAGAAGAAGAAGAAAGGTAAGAAACATAAATGGGAGTGGAGAACTAAAACTGTCACAACTGAGGAAATAGATCTCCCTAATGAAGGCAAAGGAACTGATGACAAGGAGTTTCCACATGAAGATCAACAGGAGGTTCAAATACAGGTTGGGAAAAGAGGCAAACAAGCAATGGTATATCATGGTAGATCAAGTAAGAAAGACCAACCAACAATTTATTATGAAGAATTGACAAAGAGAAATAAGTATGCCACATTGAGGATTCAGGAGAGTGAGCCTCCGGATATCAATGGAGGTACTGAGCTAGCGAAACGTAGAGGATCACCAAAGGGCATACTCCAACCACTATACCGCCATCATGATATTCAGCACATGGAATATAAGAGGACTAAATAATTCCTTTAAATAGAGGGAGTTTAAAACTTACTTAACAACAAATAGAATTGATATGGTAGTGTTTGGAGACTAGAGTTAAACAAAGCAGAGCAAGGAGGATACAAAAGAAGATAGGTCGAGAGTGAGAGTTTACTGATAACTACTCTGAAGAACCTAATGGTAGAATTTGGCTGTGTTGGAAGTAACAAATGTGAATCTAGTGGTGTTGGAACTATCTTCACAACTAATTCACTGCCATATACAAGATAGAAATTCTGTCTTCCAGAGCTATATAACTATTGTGTATGGGCTACAAACTATAGCTGATAGAAGACCTTTGTGGGATCAATTGAGGAACATCAACTCTCACGACCCAAAATCAACCCGGTCGTGATGGCGCCCATCGTGAAACTAGGCAAGCCTAAATCCAACATTTTCTTTTAATTTCATACGATCACCCTTTAAATTTTTAACAGCGGAATGATTAAGCATAAATAAATTCCCATTTAAAATACAAGTTATCCAAAATGCGTTACAACTGTCCCAAAATCGGGGCGTCACTGAGTACATGCGCGTCTAAAAGTACTGGACATAGTCCACAAATGTCTATAAACTTAAACCTCAAAGTAAAATAAACTAAGGAAGAAAATATCGAGGTCCGCGAATGTCATGCAGCTACCTCAATAGTCTCCAAACTCCAACACAGAGAATCAGCAGCCGCCGCCGTGTCCAGAAGTACTTGGATATGCACACAAGATGCGAGGAGTAACGTGAATACACCAACTCAGTAAGTAACATGTCCAAACTATGGACTGAAGATAGTGGCGAACTCCCCGGTACAAGTAACATGAAAATAAACGTACGAAAACATAGAGATGATCTTAATACAATTTAGGTAGACTCATCACTGTAAATAAAGCAATGTCGAACAGTGTATTGAAGATAACCCTACTGCCTCTACATGCCAATGCATATTATGAGAATGATGCACCATAATATCTGCCCCAAATTCCCTCACTCTCGATATCTCAATCACTCGGTACCGCATATGACTCAACCGGCCCAGGGAAGATCCATCCCAGAATATATATACACACAACACATGACCATAGGTCATCCGGTACGGATGATCAAGGGCAAACCAGGCCTATAGAGAAGATCCATCTCTAGGTGGTAAGTACTTCGGAAAAAATCCATGTCCATGGAAGATCCATCCCTCAATCATATCAACCGCGCTCACTAGGGGTATGTTACAGACTCCGGAGGGGATCCTACAACCCAAGTGCTATCAAAATCATTAATATAAACGCTGCGGTGTACAATCCGATTCCATAACTGTCACTCATACCAGACTCTCAACCTCACTCAGTCATCAACCTCTCCAGTCTCACCACGGACTCACAATGTCATGAAAACAACCCGGAACAACATGATATGATAAATCAATAAATTACCGAGACTGAGATATGATATAAAGATGCATGATCATGACTGAGTATGAAATAGTAAATGAAACCAGTGAGGTGACAACAAATAAATGACTGCTAAGGGTCCCAACAATACTGGCACAAAGCTTAAAACATGATATCTAGCATGGTTCACAGTTCAACTAATTCATCACATGATGGAAACATGGATATTAATACGATAGAGTCATTAAACGGTGCCATAGAGTCGTCCAGGTCACAATTCTCACGGTGCACGCTCGCCCGCTCGTCACTTGGCATGTGCGTCACCTCGATACTAATCACATAACACATAGTTCGGGGATTTGAATCCTCAGAATCAAGTTTGAAAGCGTTACTTACCTCAAGCCAAGTCAAATCCTACTCCGCTATGATCTTGCCCCTCGATTCGGCCTCCAAATTCTCCAAATCTATTCACAACCAATACAATACCATCAATATACGATAAGGAAATGGATTCCACAAGAAAAACTACCAAATTAGACCAAGAACCCGAAATTGGTTCAAACCCGGCCTCCGGGACCATGTCTCGAAATCCGACAAAAAGCACAAAACTAGAAAGCCCATTCACTCACGAGTCCATAAATATGAAATTTATCAAAACCCGACACCGTTTGGTCCCTCAAATCCTCACATCAAACTCTCCAAAATCCCAAGCCCTAACCCCTCGTTTCACCCCTAATTTTCACTAATTACTCAATAAAATAACGTGAAAACGCCATAGATAGGAGTATTAGAGCTCATGCAACTTACCTCACTGAAAACCCCTTGAATCTCCCTTCAAAAGCACTTCAAAAGCTGCAAAAACTGATTGAAAATGGTGGAAAATGGACCAAAATTCGCGAACTGTGCTATTTATACTTTCTGCCCAGACTTTTCGCACTCGCGGCCTCATTTTCGGCTGCAGGACCGCACCTGCGGTCAAATCCTCGCACCTGCGAGAACCACTTAAGTCCTCAACTTCCGCACCTGCGCAACACTTCCGCTTCTGCGGAACCGGATCAACACTTCCTTTCCGTATCTCTGCTCAAGGCCTCGCATCTGTGGGCTCGCAAATGTGACCAATCCTTCGCACCTGCGGCTCCAGCCCTGGCCTTCCATTTCCGCATCTGTAACTCCCCCCAACGCACCTGCGATCTCGCACCTGCGGCCCCCTTCCGTAGCTGCGGAAAACACCAGAAGCTTTAGAAACCAGCAAAAAGAGCGATCTCCCAACACCAAAAATCAATCAGTTCACTACCGGAAACACCCCCGAGGCCCTCGGGGCCTTAACCAACCATACCAAAAAATCATATATCAAGATACAAACTTGGTTGAACCTTCGGAACACTCAAAAAAACATTAAAATACCAAATTACCCTCAGATTCAAGCCTAAGAACTTCTAAACTTCTAAATTCCGCAAACTACGCCGAAACTTACCAAACCACGTCCGAATAACCTCAAATTTTTCACACACGTCACAAATGACACTACGAAACTTCTCTAACTTTCAAAATTCCATTCCGACCCCGATATCTAATTTTCCACTGCCGACCAAAATCGCCAAATTTTTAACTTTCGCTAATCCAAGCCTAATTTTACCACGAACCTCCAAATTACATTCCAGACACGCTCCTAAGTCCAAAATCACCTAACGGAGATAACCGAACCATAAAAATTCAGATTCGAGATCTTTCACACATAAGTCAATTCCGGTTGACTTTTCCAGCTTAAGCTTCTAAATAGGAGACTAAGTGTGTCATTCCACTCCGAAACTACTCCGAACCCGAACCAACCAACCTGATACAATACAATATAGCTGAATACCACATAAATAAGCAGAAATGGGGGAAACATGGCTATAACTCACGAAACGACCGGTCGGGTCGTTACATCAACGCATCAACTAAAGGTCTTTGGTTGATTATGGGGGACTTTAATAGGCTCTTATCAGTGGAGGATAGAATAAATGGGGCACCTGCGCACCAAAGTGAAGTATTTGATTTCAAACAATGCATCATTGACATCGGTGTAGGGCTAATAAACAAGAAAGGGGCTCAATTTTCTTGGAGTAATAAAAGGGGGGCTGAAGATAGGATATACAGTCATATAGATTGGGTGTTTGGTAATGCTGAATGGTTCGGGTCTTATGCAGGTGTTGAAGCAATCTATCTACTGCCCGGATGCTCTTACCACACACCTATTCTATTAAACACTGAAATACATAGGGTGCCTGTTAAGAAGCCATATAGATTATTGAATGTCTTGCTGCAGCAGCAGGAGTATAAGGAAGCAGTGAAACATATATGGGGTCAAGCCATACAAGGGTATACAATGTACACCATTTGTAGGAAGCTGAAACTATTGGAGATACATACTAGGGGACTACAAAAGAAATACTCATCAGTAGAGGTCAAGCTCAAACAATTGAGGGAAGATCTAAAGGGTATTCAACAGGAATTGAATGACGATCACTTAAACTCACAATTGATTGAGCAAGAGAAGAAATATTTGCTGCTAATTGAGAAATGAGATGCTATCCATGAAAAGATCCTAAGGCATAAGTCGAGGGCTATCTAGATTACTCATGGAGACTCAAATACTAGGTACTTACATGCACAATTGAAGGCTAGACAAGCAAGAAATAGAGTCACCTTTATTTGTGCAGAACAGAATGTTAGATTAAAAATTTATGCAATTTTTCAAGAAGCTGCTAGGAAAGGTTGCCTAGTAATGCCTGGAATTGAGTCATGGATGGCCCTTTCTTATCACTTGCACAACAACAACAAATGCTAGTGCCTCTGACAATAGAGGAGATTATAAAAATTGTGCAAGAATTGCCAAGCGATAAAGCTCCCAGAATGGATAGTTATCCAGCTGAATTTTTTAAAGAAAATTGGCATGTGATTGGTGAAAATGTTATAAAGCAGTACAACAATTCTTTGAAACAGGGAAACTACTAAGAGAGATCAACCGTACCACTGTCACACTCATACCTAAGGTGGCAAATCCAAATTATGTAAAAGAGTTCAGACCTATTGCTTGCTGCTCTACAATGTACAAAGTTATAGCTAAGATACTTACTGCTAGGCTGAAAATGGTTGTCGATTACCTGGTGGGGCCTTCCCTGTCTGCATTTATAGAAGGGAGAAACATTTTGGACAATGTAATACTAGCTCATGAACTGATCAAAGGATATACACAGAAAGCAGTTTCACTTTCACCAAGGTGGGCATTAGAAAGACCTATGACTCAATTGAATGGAGCTTCTTGAGAGATCTTATGCTGGAACTTGGGATCCCATTTAAAATGGTTAATCTCATTATGGAATGTGTAAGAACAATTACTTATGATCTACTGATTAATGGAGGATTAACACCTAGTTTTCAAGAAAGAAATAGATTAAGACAAGGAAACCCCATTTCACCTTACCTCTGTATATTGGTGATGGAGTATTTGAACAAATCGTTGAAACAGATGAAATCAAATCCAGATTTCAATTATCATCCTAAATGTACAAAGTTGGGAGTGATACATATTTGTTTTGCTGATGATTTATTGATGTGTTGTCGAGAAGACAAGGTGTCTATTAAGCTCATGATGAAACGATTTGAACAATTTTATACTGCCTCAGGATTGCAAGCAAATATGGAGAAAAGCTCACTGTATGTAGTAGGTGTATTGCCTCAATATAAAGTTGAAATACTGGAGGAATTGCACTTCACCATTGGAGCTCTGCCATTCAAATACGTAGGTGTTTCATTGTCCTAAAAAAAAGATTACTATCAGTCAGTGTATGCCATTGGTGGACAGAATTGCAAAGAGAGTGAGATGTTCGACTGCTAGATTCTTATCATATACAGGGAGAGTCCAACTAATTAAAAGCATGTTGTTTGAAATGCAAATTTATTGGGCACATGTATTTCTTCTACCAAAGAATGTGCACAATATGGTTACATGAATATGTAGGAACTTTATTTGGCATGAAGGAATTGAAGGCAAGAAATCCCCTATTGCATGGGACACCATATGTAGGCCTAAAGCAGCAGGTGGGCTGAACATCATCAATTTTATTATATGGAATAGAGAAACAATAGACAAGCTTCTGTGGGCACTCACACAAAAGAAAGACAAACTATGAGTCAGGTGGATTCACAATCACTATATAAAGAAAAAGAACTTAGAGAACATAGTTACACCTAAATAGTCTAGCTGGTTGGTGAGGAAGATCTTCGAGGATAGAAAATATTTAGCTACTAGAATCCAAGAACTGAAGACTTATGTTGCTCAGGGGAAATACACGATCAACAAAGTATATACTTCACTCCAACCACAATTTCAAAAGATTTCATGGAAGGCATTATTCATGACAGAAGGCATTCTGCCTCGACATCAATTCACCTTATGGATGCAATTCATCAGAGATTAGCAATAGTGGATAGATTAACCAAATGGGGGATACTAGTACCCTAGGATTGTGTCCTCTATACAACTGATGAGGAGGAAACATATGATCATTTGTTCTTTGAATGTCCTTATTCGAAGTTTATATGGCAGAACCTGCTAGGATTATTTGTTACTAATAGACATATAGGCAGGTGGCAGGAAGAAGTAGATTGGATGTCTACAAAAACAAGGAGCAAATACATACAATGAAAAATATTGGAGAGTGCATTCGCAACAGCAGTTTACCATATATGGACGGAAAGGAACCTTAGAAGATTTCAAAATACAAAGAAAGAGAATAGGGATAGAGTTAGAGAAATTGTCTTACAATTGCACATTATGGGAGAAAGACACTGTAAATGGATGGCAATTATAGATAGAATAAATAGATATCCATGTTAGCATATAGTCTGAGTTCCAGCTCTGGAACTTAAGTGTTATAAAGAATAGGTTATTTTTGTGAGACCCGACTCTAGAGTCCAATGAGTGAGTGGTTATACATATTTTCACTTGGTTAAATAAAATTTTTCAGTTTAGCCAACAATTTTTTGCTTTACTAAGTCCTTGAGGTTTAGCAAATAACACTCGAACCTCTTTATTATCATTTTAAAAGAGTCGGAAATTTGTATAAGGGTTAATTATTTATATTTTCTATTCAAACAAAAATATATGTACATTTTCTAAGATATATGGTCGTTTACATTTACCATTAAGACTGCTTGGACTTACAATTTAGAAGAAAAACACTTTCAGACTTGTAAAAGTACAATCTCTTGAAAAAAAAATCATATTTCACTAAGAAAAAGCAATTTTTGGCCTGATATATATTAAATAGGAAATAAAAACAAAATTGGACGAAGATAACTACTTATCTTAAAAAATAATTACAACATCTCTTTTCCTAATCTGTTCTTGAAATCCAGGCATTATAGATATCTTGGTCATATGTTATTTAAACCTCATTTTTTTGCATTTAATGGAGATTTGAATATTAATCATTGAGATCTCAGATATTAAATATATTTATTTTTAATGTCCGAATCTTAATTTTTTAGTTCTTAATCATTAAATGTGTTTTGTATTTTTTTACTTCACAACCACTTAATGAGTCGGAATAGGTGTGTATGATTAAAATTTATAACAGAGATTTAATTTCATCGAGATGCTATCATCCATATTAATTATTACTGCCATTGCCTACCATTATCAATTAACATCATGCAACCAACACTACCATACTCAACCACCACCACCACTACCATCATCCTCAATCATAGCCGCAACCATTATCGACTATCACCATCCACCATCCCACCACTCCCACCACAATCATTCTCAACCACAGTCAACACTTATCCACCTCAACTACCACAACTAACCATCCCATCATCATCAACAACCATAGTCGACACTGCCTATTATTATAAACTACCATCACCCATCACTACCTTCCTCAATCACAACTACCACCACCACCGCCATTGTTAACTATCACCACCCACCACTACCAACCTTAATAATAATCGTCACCTACCAATCACCACTAGCTACTATCCTGAACCACCACCTTCAACCAAAACTACCACCAACCGCCTCTAGTCGGCATCCACAAGCACTACCGTTGGCCATCACCACCAGAAACTATCATATTTTAAAAACTATATATTTTGTTGATAGAATATTAGATTAATTAATATTCATTTGAATTTTATGTATATTAATTTTTAAATATAGATAAATTTTACACATTCAGATATTAAAAATTAAACAGTTTTAATCATTTAGTATTCAGATCTTAATACACATATTAACATTCAGATATGTATTCAGATTCAAATCTTTTAATTTTAATATACATCTTGATATTCAGATGTGCATTCAGATTCTGACATCTTAATTTAAAAAAAACAAACAAATGGGGAGACATTTATTTTCGTCATAAGAATAGTTTTTAATATGCATAATACAGAAGAGAGAAAAAACAGAAATACAGAATGATATACACTGATATATAAAGTGAATATACATTCAAATATAATTCATTAGATTCATCAGTTGAAGATTATTTTAATAATTTCGGCTATGGATTGGGGGAAGTTGGAGGGGATCTCAGCTAGTTACTATAAGACATAATTACATCCTATGTCAGTCGGTCCATTTCAGAACAAAAAGTAGCCCATGTTTTGGAACTTTACCCGGCATAGCCCATTTTGCAGATAATGCATAGCCGATTTTCATCGGTTAACCTAGCGACAACCTCCTTTATCCTTCTTTTTTATTTCTTCAACTTTTCACCAAAACCTATATCCAAATGTTTCTTCCTCTTTTAACTGCAGCAGTCATTCTCTCATTCAACCTAACACGATGGCCTTTTCCATTACTGTAATAAACATCTCCTCAAGGAAACTAAATCGCTATTTCTATTTGGAGTCCTCTTTTTTTTTTTTTTTTTTTTTTTTTTGTGCAATGTGAATTTTTTTAAGACAAAATGCGTTTATCCTCCATTAATAATTTTTTGTTTCTTCTCAAATTGCTGGAAAGAGGTTGAAGAGTTGCAGACATCCTCCATTTTTTCCCTTCAATTTTTAAGGTAAATAGGTCGACGATGAAATTAGTGAAGTCATCGGAGAATGAAAAAGAGGTCTTGTGTTGTATTCAGACAATTTTCAAATTCTTCAGATGATGTTCCAGTTTTATCTTCTTTTATAAAATAATTCCATCTCCATCTTCTCTCCTCTTTAATTTTCAGATCTAACTTCCTCTGAAAAACTCTCTTTTGATATTTTGATACTGAAATAGAGGTGTAATATTGAACATAAGATGTGTTCTGGTATAAATAGTGTATAACCACTATTTTATACACAATTATACATTATTGTATAAGTGTGTATAAATATATATAATTATATATAAATGTATATATATGTTCATAACATCACTTATCTTCTTCTTCTTCTCTTTCTCTTATTCTTTTGATATACATTATTATACATTCCATATACAAGTTTATACATAGTTATACATCATTATACATGTACTGCATATGTATAATCAAATTAATTTTTTTTCATGTTTTCTTCCTTTTTCTGGAATAATTCATGTATAAATCTACTTTCCTTGTTGATTCTCCGCCAAATCACGAACTTGCAGCAATTGTTTCTAAATTTTACCATATAAGTATAATCAACGAAAAATTGGGGGACAACTTGCAGCAGTAAAGACAAATTGGGGGAGAAATATCAAAATTATACGACGGAAAAATTAAAAAATCTCATGACTTCATCTAAATAAGATAATTGTACTGATTAAACTCCATTGCTGAATAAAAAAGCTAGAAAATACTCTTTTTTCAAATATTAGCCGATTATTTTTGGGCTACAGATTTGCAAAGTTATGACTGGGCTATTATGTTGCAAGTCAGATGTATGAGTTGTATTTATGTGAAATTATCCCTTACTATAACATCAGTTTATTCTCAAAATTTTCCGAAACGTACTTTTTTCAAGGTCGTTAGGAAGTAGAGCGATTTCGGGAAAAAACTATTTAAATTTGGAAAAATACCTTAACATCCCCCTAAATTGACACGAATTATTAGTTACAGTCTTAAACTATTCGTGGTCTTAATTACCCCCTCAACTTGGCCTTTTGAGAGTCATTACCCTCTGGACGCTGATGTAACAAAGAGTGTGGGTGCACTCGCCTGCCACGTAGATTTTTCCTTTATATGTGGCATTTTTTTTAAAAAATAAAATATATTTTTACCTTTTTAAGTATGTTACTTTTTTAGATAATTTTTTTCAAATATAATTTATAATACAACTTGGATAGAACTACATTATTTAGTTTAAATATTTTTATTTGGCTAAAAATAATAAAGTTTTAGTTAATCTTTTTTTGAAATTGACCTGAAAATAAAGATTAATACAATTGAAATAAATAGTCAAGGCATCTAAGAAGTTAAAAAAAAAAATACATATGACTTTTTGTTTCATCTGATCAAATTCTAAAAAAGATTAACTAAAACTTTATTATTTTTAGCCAAATAAAAAAATTTAGCCTAAGTAATGTAGTTGTATCCAAATTTTATTATAAATTGTATTCAATAAAAATTATCCAAAAAAATAACATACTTAAAATGATAAAAATATAATTTTATTTTAAAAAAATGCCATATATACAGAAAAATCCACGTTTCTAAAATTTGTTTACTTAAAATTTTTTTTCTCGTAAGAAGTGATTTTTAAAAAAATATTTCAAAAGAAGACTCAATAATAATTTGATGCAATATAGTTATTATAGAAAAGGGCAATGAGGACTGAGAACTCTCTCGGCGCACGTTAAGCTTAACATACGCCACCCATGGGGAGGAGAGCGAAGACCGTCATCCCTGTCCAAATTCCGAGCCAGAAAGTAAGGGGCAAGCATGTCAACCAAGATGCACAAACGGGAATTCAACAAAAAAGGGGAAATCCGGCAGAAATTGATAAAACAATAGCTCAGGAGGTTAGGGTTCTGCAAACTGCAGAATCATCAAAAGTTAATGAAACCACGGTAAAGGAGAAGGTAACTACGCCATTAAAGGAAAGAGTAAGTGAATGGAATAGTGCAGTCAAAAGCCAGGGGAGTGGAAACAGACTATCCTGGGCGGATGAAGTCGAGGAGCAGGAAAAGAAAAATGATAAACAAGAACATGCAGAGTCAATTTGGGACAAATTTGACATTTCAAAAATATCAAATGCATGTTTTAAGCTTGAATTTGTAAGCTCCCTGAAAAGGATGGGGATCGTATGATAGGGGAGATAGAATTGGACGATATAGAATCTGAAATCACGTATTGGAGGAATGCTGTAGTTTGCTATGTGTTGGGGGCTTATCCTCCATTTAATGTTCTGAATGGTTACTTGCAGAGGATATAGGGGAAGCATGGGATTAATAAAATAGCAATGCTAAAAAATGGCATTGTGATGGTGAGGTTTGACTCAGAGTTGGGAAAGAATGAAGTCATCTAAGAGGGTTATTTTATTTTCATAACAAACCACTTATTGTCAAAGCTTGGACTCCAGATATGGAGTTCTCAAAAACTGAATTGTCCCCTGTTCCAATATGGATCAGACTCCCACGACTGGATTTTAAATATTGGAGTGCCAAAGGATTAAGCAAGATAGGAAGTTTAATAGGAAAACCGTTAATGGTAGACAAGAATACAGAGAAGAAAGTAGGATTACAATTTGCTAGAATTTTTGTGGAAGTGAAGTTGGGGGATCAATTTCCTGAGGCAATCTACTTCAGGAATGAGAAGGGGGAGGTGATTGAACAACGAGTGACCTATGATTGGAAACCAACTATGTGTGAGGTGTGTCACAAATATGGACATACTGAAGATACATGTAGGAGGAATAAGGAGAACAAAAATGAGGTGGGAGAAGCTACGAAGGGAGATGGGAAGCTTATGATAGTTCCAGTGGAACCTAGTACTGCTGTTCAGATGGAGGGTACATCTAGGGAGGCTAATGAACCTGATCAAAGGCAAAATCCTATTAAACATGTGCAGGAGAGGGGTAGGAACAAAGGAAATCAAGTCAGGGGATGGGCACAACCATTGAGGACACAGGAAGGAGCAGGGGTTCATGATGGAACCAAAAATGTAGTAACAACAAGGAACTCTTTCTTGCTGCTTGGGAAGGAGAAGTTGACAAGAATGTAGGGAAGGATGGAAATGAGGGTGGACCATCTTCTCTCCCAATGGGGATGGTTAACATACTCAGCTGGAACGTAAGAGGCCTAAATGGCCTCACAAAGTAGAAGGAAGTTAAACTCCTCCGCAATGCGCTTGATGTTGGACTAATTGGTCTTTTGGATACTAAAATTAAGAATAATAAGATTTGATACAATAGCAACAAGAATGCTTGAAGGGTGGAAGTACTACACTAACCATTTATCTCACTATAATGGGAGAATTTGGGTGGTGTGGAAGGAGGAAGTATACAACATTACTGTAATTAGTGAGACTGCTCAAGACGTAACGTGCAAGATTAAACATATAATGCAACAAATGGAATTTGTGGTTACATTTGTGTATGCCTACAATCAGAAGGAAGAAAGAAAGGCTCTCAGGGAATATATGAATCATGTTTCAGTGGGTATGACTCAATCATGGATAATTTTGGGAGATTTTAACTCTGTCTTGCATGCAGAAGATAGACAAGGAGGTAATCCTGTTATTATAGCTGAAGTTTTAGATTTTCAAACATGTTTGGATGTGAATGGACTGGTGGAACTTCCTAATTGAGGGGGGGGGGTGCTCTTATATATGGAATGATAAACAGGAGAACGGTAGGGTGTTTTCTAGGATTGATTGGGTATTTGTGAATGGGGAATGGATGGACAATATGGTAGATTGTCGAGCAAGGTTCCTACATGAAGGGGTGAGTGATCACAACCCTGTACAGGTTAAAGCAGTGCACCAATTTTGCAGGAGAAAGAAGGCATTTAAGTACTGTAATGTATGGAGTAATCATCCTCAATTTACAGAAATAGTAAAGGAGGGGTGGGAACAGATAGAAGGATGAAAAAGTGTTTCAAGTGGTAAAGAAACTTAAAGGTCTCAAACCTCAATTGAAGCAGCTGCATAAAAGCAATTTCAATAACATTGTGAAAGAAGCAACAATGGATATAGAGAATCTGTTGAAATGCCAAGGATTTCTCCAGGTGAATCCTTTGGATGTTCATTTACAACAAGAGGAGAGGAGATTAGAGGAAAATTTTAAAAGGTCAAACTATTTGGCAAAAATATTCCTTCAACAAAGAAGTAAAGCAAATTGGATACGGCTGAGGGATGATAACACTAGGTACTTCTATTCTGTGATCAAGCACAGGAAATTAGTACAGGCAGTAACATAGTTGCAAGATAGTAATAGGAACATACAAGATGATCCAACAACTATAACTGAATTATTTGTGCAGTTTTATAAAGAATTACTGGGTCAACAAGGAGGATGGAGAAGGAAAGCATCACCATGGTTTCTACAGAATAATCATAGACTAACTACACAATAACAATTAGCTCTACTGGACCCATACACAAGGAAGGATGTTAAGGAAGGATGTTAAGGAAGCAATGATAAGTATTAATGTGAACAAAAGCCCAGAGCCTGATGGATTTTGGAGTGGTTTTTCAAAAGTGCATGGAACATTGTGGGAGATGAAGCGAGTGAAGTTGTGCTAGAGTTCCTTAAAATTGGGAAGATGTTAAAAAAACTGAATGCCAGCCTGATTAGTCTGATTCCTAAGGTGCCTAATCCTCCAAATGCTGGGCAATTTAGGCCAATATCCTGTTGCAACACAATATACAAATGCATCTCTAAGATTCTATGTAAGAGACTAAAGAGAGTTTTACCATCACTGGTCAGTGAATCACGGGCAACCTTTATCCAATAAAGATCATTGGTGCATAATGTACTGATTTGTCATGATCTCATAGGAAAACTACCTCAAGATGTCTAATGAAAATAGACTTGAGGAAGGCTTATGATATGGTGTGATGAGAGTTTCTAGAAGAAATGTTGAAAGACTATGGGTTTCCAGTAAGTTTCATTTGTTTGGTAATGGAATGTGTATCTTCTACTTCCTTTATTGTTAAAGTGAATGGGGAGGGATATGGTTACTTTACTGGGATAAGGGCATTGAGACAGGGGGATCCGATGTCACCGCTCCTGTTTGTAATGGTAATGGACTACTTATCAAGAATAATGGGAAGAATGAGTCAATTGTCAGGTTTTCGATTTCATCCTATGTGTAAAAGACAAAAGCTGACTCATTTAATATTTGCTGACGATCTAATGATTTTTTGCAAGGGAAATATTAGCTCTGTTAACAGAGTTATGGAAGCATTAGACATTTTTCATAGGTGACTGGCTTGATAGCTAATGTGGATAAATCTTGTCTGTTCGTGGCCAGGTTGGATGCAGAAATCAAGGAGAAGATAATAAAGATGACAAGATTTGCAATAGGAACATTCCAAATAAGATACTTGGGGTTACCACTTTCGCCAAGAAGTGGAACAAAGTGGAATGTTATCAATTGACTATGAAGATTACTGAGAAAATTAGAACATATTCAGCCAAGAACCTATCTTATGCAGGTAAATTGCAAGTCTTAAACTCTGTTATGTTCTCATTACATAATTTCTGGGGAGCAGTATTCATCCTCCCACAGAGTGTACTAAAAGAGGTCGATAGGAAGTGTAGAGAGTTTCTATGGGAAGTACTGCAGAACAGAAGAAGGTCTCTTTAGTTGCCTGGGATAAAATCTGTAAACCAAAAACACAAGGGGGTTTGAATGTTAAAGAATGTAGGAATTGAAATATAGCAGCGGTGGGGAAATTGGTGTGGATGATAATGGAGAAAGCGGGCAACCTATGGCCTATGGGTGAAGTGGGTGCATGGTATATATATGAACAATGATAGAGTTTTGGGAGAATCGGACACTAGTGGATAGTAGCTGGTACTGGAGACGACTCAACAAGCTAAAAATGGGTATGATAAGCTGGTACCATAATGGAAGATATTGCCTGACGTCAATGGGCACTATTCTATAACCAAAGGATACTTGAACATAATAGGAGTTGGTCCGAAGTTACAAATAACTGGACTAATTTGGAGCAGAGTAATGCTCCCAAAACACAGGTTCATAGTGTGACTTGCTATGCAGGGGAGGCTTATGACAAAATAAAGATTGCGAGATATGGGAATACAGTGTGACAACACAATATGTGAATTATGTAATTGATGCGTGGCTATNGTGTGCCTAATGGAGTTTATTTAATGTGCAGATGAGTTGGAAATGGAAGCCGAGCTAATTGAGAGCATAAACGTCGGAAAATACGTGCAAGAGTCGAAAAGGAGCTATCCAGAACAAGCCTGGCGTCAGCCAGGCGATAGACCCCAAACGCTAGGGGGTGCCTGGCGTTAGCCAGGCGTTATACCCAAAACGCCAGGGGTTGCCTGGCGTTAGCCAGACGTTATACCCATAACGCCAGGGGGTGCCTGGCGTTAGCCAGGCGTTATACCCAAAACGCCAGGGGTTGCCTGGCGTTAGCCAGACGTTATACCCATAACGCCAGGGGGTGCCTGGCGTTAGACCCCTAACGCCAGGGTGCCTATTTTGGTAAAGCCCGAGTTTTAAAGGTTTTTAAGTGTTTCCAAGCCAGGATAGGAGTCTCTTACACGGGTAGGGTTTATCCCAACCGTATAAATAGACCCAAGAACACATCATGAAGGGGG